>CAOJBJ010054308.1:0-12753 GCA_948291685.1 Euphorbia celastroides
TGTTATGTGTCACATGAATTAGACTATAATATTAATGACATTTCAATAATCTTAGAAATAGACTATGCAAAAGTGTGTTATACTAGCTAGTTCATTGATAGAAAAATTTATAATTAAATAGTAATAATAAAAAAATTTACTGTAAAAAGAGTTTCTTAGAAAAGTATAATTAAATAATCATTAATTTGATGATATGATCTTCTATTTGATTGTCTATATGTAAAAGATCAAATAGACTATAGTCTACATTTATTGTGCCAAAATCACCCAAGAAAGAGAAAATAGACTATCTAGTGTAACAACATTTTGTAGTTCATAATCTATTCTTACTTATGTGTTAAGACTATGGTAAGACTATACAATTTACTATGGATGCTCTAAGCAGTTATAGATAGACAGTAAATGAACCAAATAATTAATTCATTTGAGTTGGTAAGAGCATCTCCAATAAAATGTGGGTTCTATGATTATGTGGCATAGAAAATAGATATTTAAATTGATGGTGTGCTAAAATAAACACTACAAAATAAAACATGGTTACAATAAATTGTCTATTTGAATGTGGTTTGTGATATTTTTTTTAATACAATGATAAAAATTTAAATAATTTTCTTAATAAACTAGATTAATATTAAAATAATATAAAACTAATTGCACCATTTTCTATTTAAATGTCTATTTGTAGAAGTTCAAATAAACAATGTGCACAATAAATGAGGGAATGAAAATTCTATTGGAGAGCAAATTTTTAATTTAATTTATATTTATATTTACGTATCAAGAAAATTAATAGAATAGACTTTCTACTTGAGATGCTCTAACTACTCGATTAAATTATATTGGTTAAAGCTTCAACAATGGGATAATCAGTTAAAACATAGTAAACAGCTACGAAGTCCATTATTAAATATTTTTAAATTGTTATTGGTCTTACAAAAAGAGAAAAAAATTAAGTGTCGTAAAAAACTCTGAAATAATTATTATAAAAACAAGGAAAAATGCATAAAAACTATCTCGAATTTGGTTCGTTTTTTCATTTTCTTTCTTGAACTTTTAAAGGTTTTACTTTATCCCTGTATTTGGCAAAACATTTCATTTTGCCCCCTTAATTTGGCAAAAATGTTTCACTTTGCCCCCTCACTGCCACGTGCCAACTTCTGGTTGATTTGACTTTTCAAAAATTTTATTTTTCTTAACCAACCAAAAGTTGACACGTGGCAGTGATGGGTAAAGTGAAACATTTTTGCCAATTTAAGGGGATAAAGTGAAACGTTTTATCAAGTTAAGGAGGTAAAGTGAAACCTTCAAAAGTTCAAGGAGAAAATGACAAAGCGAGCCAAATTCGGAATGATTTTTATGTGTTTTTCCTGAAAAAACAAATCTTTTAACTTTTTATCCGCTGATTGCTACTTTCCAGTTTTCAAACACTTTCACAACTATCATTGATGCGATAAAAAAATAGATTTAATGAATTAATTTCCAAATATCTTTGACCATTTAGGATTGCAGTAAAAAAATACTCAGCACAAAGAGTTTTTATGGTAATTTATTATTTATTGTTTTTGGAAAAATTACTTATAAAATTAAACAATGACCTAATACATACTTAACCTCCTAAACTTGGCACGATTTATGTTTTCCCCCTTTAAACTCTCAGTTTGTCCCACCAATCCCTTGAACTTGGCAAAAAGACCCACCAACCCCTCAAACTTGTCAAAAATATACCCAACAGCCCCCTCATCCTGACGTTACAGCAATTTTGCGTTAAAAAGTCAATGGATCCACACGCTGTCACGTCAGCATGAAGGGGTTGTTAGGTACATTTTTGCCAAGTTTGGGAGGTTGGCGGGATAATTAGTTTAAGAAGGCAAAAGATAAAAAATGTCAAGTTTAAGGGGCTAAATATGTATTAGGTCTTAAACAATTTGTTTTACTATTGAAGAAAAGAAGATTATATTAAGCTCAATCCAAAATAAGCAATACATTTGGGGATGGATATAAACTCAAGTCCTAATCACTTCATCTAAAACCGAAGCTCTAACTAAAATATGAGTAACAATATACCATTCTCATACTACCCGATTAACGAAACAAGAAACAAAAAAAAAATTAGTTAAATTTTTACAGTCCTCCCCAGGAAACTATATAAGAAATGATAGTAAAATATTATGTAATAATACGTCTTCTATGTCACTTGAACTCTTGACAAAAGAATTCTATTAACGATAAGGTTAAACTAGTTAGCACAAAACATTACTGTCATTTGATGAAAAAATAACACTAATTAAAATGTGCCCACAAACTTTTCAATTTGCACTCCAAATTTTTTATCTACACCCAATAATCATCCAGTGGCAATGAAAGTGAAATTAAAAACAATAATATCGTATAATCAAATCACTAAAAAGTTAAAAAATATATATACTTTTTAGCACAAATTGATTATTTTCTAACGTAAAAAGTCACAAGTTGGACCATTTGCGTTATTTTCCATGTAAGTTAAATCCAGTACTTTAACTAATACAGCGTTAAGAAACGTACCGAAGCTGTAATATAAAAAACGCGGCCTATAAATAGCGACAAATACCAGCAAACTAATACTTCTTCTTCTTCGTCCTTTTTCTCTCGTTCAATTTTCTCTTCTGCAATTCTCTTTGAGTGCAATTTCTGTGTATGGCAGTGAGTCTACTAGCTCGCGAGGTATCCGACCTATGCCTTGGAAAGCCTGCGCTGAGGTCTCTCTCCGTCTCCGCCACCGTCGGTGAGGCTCTGTCGGCGCTGAAGAGATCCAGCGACCGGTATTTGAGTGTGTGGAACTGCGATCACCGGAGTAGTGTTTCTGCTAGATCTAAGGTATATTCGGTTGAATGCCGGTGTGTTGGAAAGGTTTGCGTGGTGGATGTTGTCTGCTTCTTGTGTAAGGAGGAGAACCTGAAGAATCCGGCGGCGGCTCTTCTGGCGCCGGTCTCTGATATTGTGCCGAAAGGTCTTGGTCTTGTTAGGCACCTGGAGCCTCACTCTAGGTCTGTGAATTTATCGTTGTTTTTTCGCTTTTTTCGTTTTTGGAAAATTTACGATTCTAGGTCGAAGATTTTGTTGATTGCAAGTAGTTTGTCTTTTCAATTGTGAAATTTTTCTGGAAAATTCACGATTCTAGGGATTAGAGAAGAACATTGGTTAGAGGGATTGTTGATTAGTGCTTTATTTATCAGGTTGTGGGAGAAAATATAAGGGGGATTTTGTGTTTGTTTAATTACTTTTCACTTTTGGTTGCGTTTTTGCATTGATGAGAATTTTTTAAGGGACATTTTTATATAAGATATTAAGATCTTGTGGCTCTGGAAAAGTAATGGGAAGAGAGAAGTGGTCCTAGATTCTGAAAATTCCACATCACAAAGTCAATTTTGCACTATCTTATCAACTGGCATAAAGGATTTTTCTGAAATCTTGTAAATTATGAGAGAACTGTTCATATTTGTGTTGTGATTAAATCCCATTGCCTCATTTTGATCTTATTTTCAGCTTGTTGGAGGCTATAGATCTTATGCTTGAAGGTGCACAGAACATTGTGATACCAATTAACAGCCCCATTTCAAGGAAAAAGCTGATTCAAAGAACATCCTCTAACTCCACTCTGCACAACAATCGTGAGTACTGCTGGCTCACACAAGAAGACATAATCCGCTACCTTCTCAACTGCATTGGATTCTTCTCCCCAATCCCGAACTACACCATCGAGTCTCTCAACATAATCGATGCCAAATCAATCCTGGCCGTCCATTATGATGACCCCGCCTCTTCAGCACTGATCTCTGAGTCTCTTGTCAAGCAAACATCGGTTGCCATTGTTGATATGGACAACAAGCTGATAGGCGAAATCTCGCCTTATGCATTGAACTACTGTGATGAGTCTTATGCTGCTGCTATTGCTACTCTCTCTGCTGGGGATCTGATGGCTTATGTTGACTGTGGTTACCCACCTGAGGATTTGGTGCAATTGGTGAAGGAAAGGCTAGAAGAGAGGAACTTGGGTTCGGTTATCGAGTTGATGGAAGAAGATTGGGGGAGTTCGTGTTCTTCTTCTGGGTTTTATTCATCTTCATCGGATGAGGAATTCGGGTTGGGAAAGTTGAGAAGGTTAAGTAGTCATTCGATTAAGGTGGGTAGAAATACTGATGCAATTATGTGCTTTCCTTGGAGCTCTTTGGTGGCTGTGATGATTCAGGCTTTATGGCATCGGGTGAGTTTTGTTTGGGTTGTCGATGAAGATGGCATTTTGGTTGGAGTTGTTACTTTTTCCAGGATGTTGAAGGTTTTTCGGGAACGTTTGAATTCAATGTAGAGGCTTGAAATGTTAGTGTCAAATGGCGAAGTGTTAATTTATTGCTTTTTGTTTCTTTTATTGTATGAAGAAAGTTCATGAAAGTGAATGGAAACTTGAAAATCTAAGTCACCTCGATTGAATCCCACAAGTGGGATCTTATGTTTACCTAATTCAGTGGATTCTAAAGAGATATTTGCAGCTATTTTACCAATTTTTGGGGTAGCAAGTGACGTGTCAAGTACATTCAAGAAAACCTAAGCACCAAAACGATATTCAAAACACTTCCAACTCAAAAAAATACTCTTGAAGGCTGTTATCTGTAATTGTCGTATAAATATCCCCTTTTTCTATATCTGTGTCCTCCTTCAAAGTTCAACCCTTTAATTTTGATGTAGACTAGTTTCTAACTTCATATATTAAATTCCTCATCTAGATTTTTCAAAAAAAAAAAAACCTCATTTAGATATAATAAAATCTTTCATGTTCCCAACTTCACTTTGTGTCAAACTAATAATAACTTGATAGACATGTGATTTGTTCTAGATTGAGTTTGAATCTTAGTCACGCGCAAAGGAAGTGTTAAATTACCCATTGTATATTTGTATTAGATAGCTTATAGTTTTATATTAGATATTTTGGTTAAACTTTATTAGAAAAGTCAAAGTTATTCCAACCGGTTAGTAGTTTAGTAAAACCACTGTCTAAGGTATAGTAAAGCTTGAAGCTCGACCTAATTCTGTGTTCTGTATATAAATGAATGAACAGTTTTTCCTTTGGTCTCTCTTGTTTGTTCAATCTTGATATTCGTCAAGTTTACAGGAGGCTTTGTATACAAAATGGAAATGCATTATTATAACAGCTTAGAGAATTTCAGAAAATTGCTGCTGTTTCACTCTCACCAAAACAGAGCACAGCAAAACTCTCTGTATAAAGTATAAACTGTCTTATCTATAAGACTATAATACTATTGAAAATTGGGATTTCAATCTTTGAAGCATTAAAGGAGCCGATGATTAATCTCCCCAACACATGACAATAAAGCTTCTCTTACTTGTGGATTGCCAGAATCCATATCGAGTGCATCCTCATATAGTCTTTTTGCTTGCAGCAACAATTTCACCTTCTCTCTACTATTCCGGGGCCTTAATTGAGATCTTTGCTGCAGTATTACACCCCATCTAAACAGAGCTGCAACAATATTACCAAAATTGTTGTTATTTAGTGCCATTTTCCACACTTATTGAACACATGCACAAATTATCTCCAAATGGAATAGAAATGGGACTCTGCTTTCGACTTCTCAGCTACAGGAGAAGTGTTACTTACCATCAGGCGCATATTGATTTCCTTTGGACAACATGGCATCGAATTTATCGATTGCAGCCAAGAACACCTTGTCAGCATCAAAAGCAGCTTCCTGAATTTCAATAACAGAAATTAAGCTTATAATTCAACCTCAATTAAAACCAAGCTAGCCTAATGAATACTTACTGGTCCAATATCAGCAATCAATTGTGCACGAAAAGAGAGAGCAAGGCCCCAATTATACAACGCTCTCACATCATTTCCATCAATTGACAAAGCCAGCCTATATTTCCTTCCTGCCTCTACAAGAAGTTCTTCACATTCTTCACATGCATCGACGAGAGCTGATGCAATTCTGTCTTTGTCAGTTACTTCCTTGTCTATGTTTTTAAACCTTCTACCCCTATTTTCATCTGCTATTCGATCCCTACTAAAGAGATGAGTTCTCAGCTCCCGAGTGATCTTCAGCTTCAATTCTCCATGAAGAAGATAAGTGTTGCCCAACAGGCCAACTGCCAACAAACTCATTGGCTTCATTGCTACAGCTTTAGAAAGCAACTTGGCTGACTTGTACAGTATGATCTCAGCGTATTCTACATCTTGTTTCCCCCTTATACATTCTTTGGCTTGCCTTAGAAGGTCGTTTGATTCTGTAAGATACCTATCGAACATTAGATCATCTGAAACAACATCATTCTCCATTGTTGAGTCATTGAAGCCCTCTGATTGGACTTGAGATCTATAGGTTTCAACTTCATTTATCTTCCTACCAAGAGAAGACCTGTACACTCCACTGGATTGATTCAACTTCTCTTCCCTCACAAAGGAAGCTTCTGTTTTTGTATGTTCGAAACTGAAAGAATCTTGCAAATTTTCACGGGTTTCCCACGGATCTGATTCATTTATTTGGCTACTCTTCCATGAGACTTGGTGATTATCCAAGAACTGCAATCTGCTACTTTGGTAAGAATACTCTTCACCGTCATATCTTTCCCCATTTCTTCTCATTGTTCTTGAGTTTATCCTTGCATCTTCTGCAAGTACTCTAATTCTTCGTTCGCTATCCCAGTTCAAAGCAGAATTACTTCTTAAACCTTGAGAAAATCTGGAAGGTCGTTTTCTTTTATTACTGTCGACGTAATTAAGAATTCCATCATCCATATCATTAGATGATTCACTTTTGTTTTCTTCGGTTTGATCATTAGCTACATCCTTGTTCTTTATTTGCATATGTTCATTCTTTACATTGTTTTTGTCCTTCATTTTATTAGGATTGGAATTAATCAGCTTCTCCCCAAACAACCCACCAACGAATTGCAAAAACTCAAATCTTGCTTCTCCTTTCTCTTTCTTTTTCCTACCTGATGATTTCTGGTTTTCAGCATCTACATTGCCAGAGTTTTTTACATCATCAACTGTGGCCTCTAAAACATTTCTTGAATTCAAAGCAGACGATTGAATTGACTCAATGAGACTGACGTAACCCTCCAAATCAACCAATTCAATCTCTTCAGAATCAATAGCTCTTTGTATATCATTCTTCAAATTATTAGCTTTAACATCCAAACCATCAAAGAAATCCACCAAGCCCCTCAACTTATCGATATCAACCCTCAAATTTTCATCCTTCCCCTTCCTCTTGCTCGAATTCAAATTCAAACCGCTAAAACTGCCCCCGCGGAAAAACCCAAACGAAAACCCAACAGCAAAAATCAAAACAGAAGCAGGAAATACAACAATGGTTGAAACCCTAACTCTAGAAATGTAAAAAGCGCAGATAATACCCAGAAGAAACGCAAACAAATGCCTGCTATCACCAATTCCAGTAGCAACAAAGAAGTCACGAAGCTGAGTTGACTCACCGGAGCCAATTAAATCATCATCCCAACCACCGTAAGTGACCGATTCACAGCTGGTAGAGGCCCTGAAGACGGAGAATCTCGCGGGCTTAGGAATGAACGCTGACTTTGAGCGGGAAGGGAAATTGAATTTCTCATTTTTCCGTGAAAATTGCGGAAATCGGAAGAAGAAAATTGAAGGTGGGAATTGAGGGTAAGGAGAGCTAATTGGATTGGAAATGTTTAGGGTTTCCATTTGGGGATTGAAACAAAGATGGATTCGTCACATTGGCACTGAAAAGGCATTGGCTTTGTGGCGGAGAACTTGTAGTTAAAAAAGTAGAAGCTCGCGGTTCACAACATCGGTAACTCGGCCGAAATTCGCCTAAATGGCCTGTCGTATCGAGTAAAAGTTAGATATATATGGAAACTAAAATGTAATAAGAAAAAAGTTTGAGCTTGGGCTTCTAATTTTGGGCTTCTTTTGGTTCTAATTTTGAAGCACAAAGTTCATCGAATTTTTTTGTCAGCCGGTCGTCGGAAATAACGTCGATGCTCACTGTACATTCATTGGTCGGTCACTGAAAATTTTGCCGGAATTTGCCAAAAATGGCCGGACGACAGATGAGTTTACCGGAGTTCTTATTTATTCTCTTAGAAGTGAAACATGTGACACGTAAGCTGCTATATAAATTTGAGGGAGTTAAGTTGTAGTTTTTCGTTAATTTTGGAGAAACTATGTGTCCAACATACAAGTTTAGAGTGACGATTGATTTTTACCAACTTGTAGGTCGTCCTTAGGCATTTGGCCACTAATATGCTATATGCTTCATTTTAGCTAGGATTGACATTTTTTTTAGCTTGAATTGAAACTTTATGAATATAGATAAGCTAATATTAAATGTAATATTCAACTTCTCAAATTTTAAACCTTAAAACAATATGCAACATTATATTAAGGGTCAAATTTTGAATTTGCGAGTTTTGTGAAGTTGGTATAACTAACGTGTATGAGATGAGATCTTGGTTTCGAGTTCTGTAGGGTGCTTCTGAATCATAGGATAAGACACTCGAAAATATGGCTTATATACTCCAAGTCAAAACAAATTACTTATATCCTATAATCTATTACTTTTCTTGTCCATATTTATGGGCAAGAAAATATAATTATTTATTCAGTCTTGTGATGAGGATCGATGGCGGGGGTGATCGACGGGCGATCAGGATGGAGGTTTTGACCTTAAACCAATAAAAAATGATCGGGGTGGAGGTTTTGACCTTAAATCACCAAAGGGGATAGATTTCGCGAGCCGCACTCGCCGGAAAACGGGTGTTTCCCTAAAGATTTCTCAAGCCGCACTTGAAGGATCTCATCTCAAACATGAGTTTCAAACTCAAATCTCAAAAGAGAGGATTTTCATTTCATTGATAAAAGATTGATCCCTACAAAGTGAGGAAGAAAGGGTATTTATACCCAAACAAGAAACATTAAAATATTATAAATAATAAAATAATGCTAGTGGACAAGTAGGTGGCTGTAGGTATGGGTAGAGGTATGGCTGACAAGAACCCCATTCGGCGCTCCCCATCAGTTCCTACCAACCCTGTCAGACTTTTCCCGTCAAGTTCAAAACATTCAGGTTGCGAGCTGAGGTCGCTTCACAAAGTGGCGAGCTGGCTGAGATCAAGCTCGAGGTCACGAGTTGAGCTGAAGTTGTAACGAGCTGAGCTGAGGTTATGGCGAGCTGACCCGGAGCAATGTCCCGGGTCAGTCGAGGTCGTGGCGAGCTGACTCGCGACTTCCGGGCTGAGTGCGTTCCCTCGTGCGATGTCTCCATCACTTGAGCAAACCTCTCCTTGCTTAGGTCCATGAGGAATAGGTCCCCTTCTTCAACCTTGACAACTCGCTTAAGCATATCCGCTTCGCCATTCACCTTAGTGTTGTTCGCTTCCGCTCGGACTTCACCATCACCCTGGGTTTCTTCAACCTTCCGAGCTGACCGTTCGTCATGCAAGTTGCTTAGGTCTCCCGACCTGGTGATGGTAAGATCCCGCTCCTCTGCAGGTTAGGTCGGGCTCAGGGTGCTCGCCTGAAGTGCTCTCATTCCAGTCGGTCAAAGAGTTTCCACCCGAGCTAGTATTGTTCCAAGCGGCCTTAACAATGATATTCGAGGAGGCCTCATTATATTTGCCCATGGAGGCCTGGCTCGCCTCAATCGAGGAGGTCTCAGATGATCTTCTTTATGAGGGAACAAGGTCCCTTCATTGTTCTTAGGCTTCGCCCCTCCTCCGGACCTCGCCCTCCTTCCGGACTTTGTCCTCCTCTCGGGTCTCGCTCTTCTTCCGGACCAAGCTCCTTCTTCGGACTTCGCCTCCTTTCCGGAGTTCGCCTTCCTTCCGGACTCCGCCCTCCTTGGTTTCGCCCTCCTCATGGATTTAGCTCTCCTTACGGATTTAGCTCGTTCTTCCGAGGTGGTTGTCTGTTTCGCTCCTTCTCTGAGTCCTTGACCATCCTCCGGGCTGGTATGCCTTTTGGGCGACCTGAAGATGTCCTCATCATCTTGAGGTTCAATGCATGAATATCTATAGGAATCGTGTACAAATCTGTTCAAATAAGCTAATTAATTGTGAAATATATCTCAAAACTAGACGAGTTAACAGGATATGGTGTATGATTGTAACATGTTTTAGAAAGTTAACTCGGACTTTGAAATGTGCTGACAAACTTTGTTATCCCGGAATACAACATACTCTATAATCGGAAGTGTCATTTACAAGAATTTAGTAAACTAACTTAAAGAAATGATTCAATGACTATGACCAACCCGGTCAAAACTAACATGACTCGAAAGTGGTAACTTAAAGGATGATAACTGCAACTAACTTAATAGTGACCAATGAGGACACTGGCCCTTAAAGGATGAATGATGTATGACAAAATATTAATCACATTTTATTATGTATCGTGTCCATTATTAAAAAAGATTAATGCGGAATTCGTAGAAGGATATGAATTACAAAATACATAACATTCAATTTGTCTTGCAAAAGCTTTCTATATTGCCGATAAAAGTTGTGGTTAGTGTCTTAGAGCTTTCTGGAGTTTTCGACACCACGTTGAAGGCAAGTACATGAATTAAATAGGTTTGTTATATCGGTATTAGTTGGATCTACTTTTTGTATGTGATAATCTTGAAAAAAATAAGAGGGACCATGCAGAAAGAGACAATACATTTATATGCTGCCTTAAATAATGATTGGACTATAATTAATTCGATAGAAATGGAAGATAGAGATCTAAATATAAAGGGAAAAAAGCATATGTATTTATGATAATCTTGAAAAAATAAGAAGGGACCATTCATATCTTGTATTGGGTGATTCAAATACAAACGGATATTCTTAAATTACATTGAACTTCTCATAACTAAGAAAAGGTCTGTAAAGTATAATTTTCCTAATTGTATAATGTACTTTTTTGATGAATATATTTTTATAAACAACTGAGATAAAAAAAATAAACTCAAGGTTAAAAAAATGGGCCTAGAATACTAAACCAATTACTATATAAGAATTTGCATTATCCGTTAGATCTTGCATGTAATTTGACATCGCTAGTTTGCCTTAATTAAATAGATATTGTGATATCTTGCACAATTTTACTCTCTCGCCCAAGAAAACGTTCTGCTAGGGTTTTGGGAGTCGCTCTCAGCCGCCGGCAGCGGCGATCTCCGTTCGCCTATTTTCCAGCCCTCTCCTTCGCCCCATCCTCTTCGGCCCTCTCCTCCACCTCTTTCTCTTCGGCTTTTCCATGCTCCGCCCCCTCCTCTTCGGCCTCTCCATACTCCACCCCCAACGACCTCCGCCGCCTCTCTCCAATGACCGATGCTTCACCCATCCTCTTCTCTGCCTCACCACCTCACCGTCTCCTCCGTAATTTTGTCTTTTCATTTCAAATAAATTGCGTCGACTATTGTTTTTGATGCTCTTTAAAAGACCGATCTATTCAATCATGAGTACTTTACTCTACAACTATTCTACAATTGGGTTGGACTTTATCCGAATTTAGACAAGATACTTTGAGATCTTTCACTCTAGATACTCCGGATCATACTCTATTTGAAAGAGGAAGAGTTTTCATATCTGTAATATTGTATGGTGTTATGAAGTAAGTATTTCGGGATTGTTGATAATCGGGATTGACAGTTGAGTGTTAGGAATTATAGGTTGTAACACATATGTTTTGTCTGTCTTGGCTTAGGCCATGTTGTCTTGCTGTTATAGCATGTGTCTGTTAGTATTGTTCTGTTTATCCGGTGTTTATCTCCAGTGGTCTGTTTTTATGTTGTGAATCTTGCTGCAAAAGTTGTTAACTAGCTAGTGTAGCAAGATTCTTCGACCTGTAGGGGGATTCATGTGTCCACCTTTAATTAGAGTTGTAATCGTTTCTAATTTTAATTTATGAACTTTTTCATTCAGTAAAAAAAAAAAGATATTGTGATTGATAATGTATACTACAAAAACATGCTTATTTTTTTCTAAAAAATAAACAATAGTTTCTGCTACACAAAATTGATGCATCCCTAAAAGACATTTGCAACATGTGAAATAGACATATTTATTTAGTTATTGTTTTATACATGTCACTTGTGTAGACAATGGGCTATGAATAAATTGTCTTCAGATTTAGTACAGATTATGTATAACATACCAAAAATATTGAAAATGTTTGTATAATGTATAGACAGACATTTTGTTCACGTATATTAAAATGAACGCATATGTTATACCATATAAATGCATAAAGTTTGTTTTCTCATTAATCAAAAGTTTATGAACGTAAAAGTTTTTTGCTAAAGTGTCATTTCAGCGATAAAACTTTTAGTGAAACACCGAATTGATAGCGGTATAACATATTTTAACGTTAAAAGTTTGCTAAATTGTCATTTGTCACTTAACCCTTAACATTTTTCTTCTAACTTTTTGTTGATAGAGGGAATCTTGTTAAATTAGGTGTGACAATGCAATGTTGGCAATTTAAGCAACAATTTGATTTCATTTAATTTAGAGTAGATATTCACCAAACGATATGTTAGGCAATTGCAAATTACTAATCGAAACCAAACATTTTCATCTAGTTTTAATACCAATTAGGCAAAAATCCGTTTAATAAGTTTCAAACAAACTTATGTCTATTACGGAGAAAAAAAGGTAGAAAATTTCAAACTATTTAGAAGTTTGAGTTTGATATAACAAGAGGATCCAATGATAAATATTTGCCTACAA
>CAOJBJ010054437.1:0-15197 GCA_948291685.1 Euphorbia celastroides
CGTCGAAGATATGGATCTGGCGATCCGAGCTAGTCTTCGAGGTTGGAAATTTCTTTACCTCGGTGATCTCCAGGTATATTCGATATCTGAATTTGATTAATGATTTTAAAGTTCATTGATTGGTCCAAATAATTTAAGGTCCGTTTGAGATTGTTTTCCCAGATTGCTTTTTCTGAAAGATTCATTGTGAAACTTTTTCTGAAAACAGCATATTATAGTTTTGAGAAAGTTGTTGGCAGTTGTCAGCTTAATGATATAAAGGATCAAAATACAGTGTCAAAATAAAAAAAATAATGTTATATAAAGAGTTCGTAAGATCAATTTTTAGAAACAAAAGCTCTAATAATAATAATAATGCTAAACAGATTTTTATTGTCCCTAATTTATAAAAGTATTCAATTTGTAATTAGGGAATTGATTAAGCTTGATTGGACAGGTGAAAAGTGAACTACCAAGTACTTTCAAGGCCTTCAGGTTCCAACAGCACAGGTGGTCCTGTGGTCCTGCTAACCTTTTTAGGAAAATGGTCATGGAAATTGTTAGAAATAATGTAAGTAAATTTGTTTTTTTTTTAACTATTTTAACCTGGACGTTTTTACCGTTTACTCTTTTTTATTTTGGCTGATGTAATTGTTAATTCTTTTTGACCGAGCAGAAAGTGAGATTCTGGAAGAAAGTGTATGTGATATACAGCTTCTTCTTTGTTCGGAAAATCATAGCACACATGGTTACATTTTTGTTTTACTGCGTCGTGCTTCCGTTGACCATTTTAGTTCCGGGTGTTTATGTTCCTCTCTGGGGTGCTGTTTACATCCCTTCTGTCATTACCATCCTTAACTCGGTTGGAACCCCAAGGTAAACTTATTTTACTCGAATTCTTTTTAGTCAAACTAACTATAGGCAATGGAGGGGCATTTTGGTCTTTTTGATGATAATATGGGCAATTTGTCTAAAATAGAGAGTTCAGGGTTAATTGCTTTGCCCCCGATACACTAAAAGTTTTAAAAATGCGGTACAATTTAGATTGTTACTATTTAGGTAGTGTTTCAGCTGTTTCCTCAGTAAGTTAAATTTTTCGAAAAAATGATTTTTGAGATATATTTAAGGAAATGAAATTTATGTGCAGGTCAATTCACTTGTTGTTTTATTGGATCTTGTTCGAGAATGTGATGTCACTTCACCGGACAAAGGCAACCTTAATCGGGTTACTCGAAGCTGGAAGAGCTAACGAATGGGTTGTCACTGAAAAATTAGGAAATACTTTGCAGAAAAATGCTGATGCTGCCAAAAATAACAAGACCGGCTTCAAATTACCAAGACGACCCCGTTTTAAATTTGCTGACAGGTAAATCTCATTTACCCCTCTTTTTTAATTTTTTATATTTATCAGTAGATTGCTATAGGTTGGTCCAAAATATTTGTCTTATTTTATTTTTTTTTTGGTAGAAATATTTGTCTTATTTTAGTTGTATAGAATTGGGTGAACGACTGTGTCAGTTTGTGAATGGTGTAGCAGATGAAACCAAATCAATCAAATCTCTGGAAATAATATTTTTCTGACTTTATAGCAACCAATCATAATTTAATAAAAGAAATTCTTTGTATTTTTATAACAAAGATAATATGCTAAATTGTATTGGGTTTCAGTAGTGTGCAGACTGCATTCAGTGATTCTGATACACCTAATATCTTATATACATAGCACAAGACAAGCACTACATGTTCGAAGATTCTTATTTTTGTTTTTATGCATTATTTAACTCTTTATACGCTTAATTAACAATGATTAGCTTATTCTCATCGTACTAATCAGATCATAACAGGTGTCATTATGGCATGGTTTACCCAAATAATACCAAAATAAAAACTAGTAGAATTTTGCATATAAATATTTTCATAAAGCTGCTCAAACTTTGAACTCTATACATTATGTGATTTTTCTTAAGTTTTTCATTATTAGTTAGTATAATAGATTTTTCGAAATGTAATTTCATGTCTGTCCACTTTTAATTAAGACTGTTTTTGTCTTTAATTTGATTTAATAGATCTTAAGCTTAATAATTAGTGTTAATTTTGGAAGGAATCTCGTATTCTAATTAATATTTAGTTCCTTTTTTTCTTAGTTATTGTAGTAATAGTAAATTTTTAATTGAGTATGTGTGTTGATTGTACAGAATGAACACACTGGAGCTCGGGTTCTCGGCGTTTCTATTCATATGTGGATGCTATGATTATGTACATGGGAAGAACAACTACTTTGTTTACCTCTTTCTGCAAACAATCACCTTCTTCATCACCGGAATTGGCTATGTTGGCACCATCATCCCCAGTTGATTTCTTTGCAATTTTCTAATTTATTTTTTAAAATATTGATAGAAGGTCTTTGAGTATGTGAAGATGAAAATCAGGTTCTTGTGGAACTTTATTAGGACAGAACAATAGCGCCAAGGGAAGAGAAAAAATGCTGCATTGAAAAGAAAGGCAGCTTTTGATTTTAGGAAATAATATTGGGTGTTTTCATTTCAAATTAGATTGGTTTTGGAATTGCGAGATTTATTTTTTTAGAAAAAGTTTCCCTTTTATTAAAAAATTGTTTTTAGCTTTGAATAGTGTCACTGGTGAAAGTGATTTGTATTTGTAATCAAAAGTTAAACGATTGATTTCCTTTCCGTTAGTGATATTTCCTTTGTGTATATATGTGCAAGTAGTGTAACATTATTCCTGTCAAATGTGATTGTGGGTGCACTGGATTGTAACTTTTCTATAAATTAGTAGTGTTTGTCTTATTCAACTATTCAATTAAATTGTCCGTGAAAAAAGAAATTATTGAATGAATTTCTTTATTTTTCAGTAACATTTTCTTTTCATTTGTGTGTACTCGAATATATAACTTCTATAATCACAGATTTGCTAAATTTGGGTTTACATTAAAGAGTACAAATCTATAAATCCATTCTTGATATGATTTAGGATGTGTTTGGAAACAATTCCTCGAGAGAATGAAATGAATTGAATTGAATTCATTGATAGAATTCAATTGCATTCCTTTTCATTCCTTAAATTCTTTGTTTGTAAACTTCTTGTATAGAAAAGAATTCAATTTAAGTTGTTTTCAAAATTGTCTTTCTTTTACAAGATATAAAAGGTTAACGAAAATAAATTTAGTACATGAATTTTTAAGAAATTTTTTTTTGAAAGGGTCCAAAAATGTAAAAATAAATTTCAGGGTCTGGTTTCGTAAAAATAAAAAACTTCCAAAAAATTATAAAAAATAAAGAAAAAAAATTTAGTGAAAAATTTTTTAAATTTTTTTTGAAAGGGCCAGAAAATGTAAAAATACATTTCGGGGCACAATTTTGTAAAAAATAAAAAATTCTAAAATATTATGAAAATGAAGAAATTCAAGAAAATAAGTTTAGTGTAAAAAGTTTAAAAAAAAATGTTTTTGGAAAGGCCTGAAAATGTGAAAATACATTTCGGGGGGTTTCGTAAAAATAAAAAAAATTCTAAAAAATTATAAAAAAATCCAAAAAATAAAGAAAATAAGTTTTGTGCAAATTTTTTTTTTAAAAAAAGTTATTGGAATGGCCCCGAAAATGTGAAAATTCATTTCAGGGTCCGGTTTCGTAAAAAATAAAAAAAATCTAAAAAATTATGAAAAATCCAGAAAATAAGTTAGGTGCAAAAAATTTTTTAAAAAAAGTTTTTGGAAGGACTCAAAAATGTGAAAATACATTTTAGGGTTCGGTTTCGTAAAAAATAAAAATTCTAAAAAATTATGAAAAATGCACAAAATAAAGAAAATAAGTTTGATGCAAAAAATTTTTTTGAAAATGTTTTGAAAGGGCCCAAAAATGTAAAAATATATTTTAGGATCGGGTTTCATAAAAGAGATATTAAAGGATAATATTATAAAATGATCTACATAACACAACAATCAATTGAATTCTCTCATAATCATGTGCTTTTTTTAGTGATCTGTAGTTAGTACATTTACAAGAAATTAATTCTTGCATCAATTCAGTTCCTTTCTATATTTTCTTGTTCCAAACAAAAGAATTGATAAAAATGAATTCAATTCAATTGAATTCTATAAAAAAAAACTAACCTTTTCAAACACACCCTTAAACTTGAAACTTTTGAAGTTCACAATTTTCATCTTTAGAATTTTTGCAAGGTTCATCATTGATCATTCCTATCCACATTAGTAGAGCTGTTCATTTTTATAGATAACAACAAACTAATAACCACTTTATAAAAAATAAGACAACTATAAAAATTTCAATTCGATAAAGTAGAAATAGTTATCAAACTATATACGCAAGATCTCGTGTAAAGTACTCATTATTATGTAATAATTTTTTTTGTGTGAGTAAATATCATGAAACTTTTAGGTGTGCCCTTAGTTCTATGCATGTGTTATTTATGTAATTAGATGTTACATCGATTGTGTTGCATAATGAAAGTGTATTAATTTGTCTATGTCATATCTTGTGCTATATATAGTACAGGTCTCTTTGGCTTACTTTGCACGTGTCAGAGGGGTGAATGATTATTTTTGTTACAGTTGGAGTTTAATGCACTTTTTAATTTCTACCCCATTTATTAGCAAGAAGTGGCTTATCTGCTGATTAGGACACTTGCACTGATGACTTAATCAAACAACGTAGTTATCAGCGCTAATGGATTGAGGTCACTATGAAATGAATGCACTAATGACTAGAATAAAATAGAGTAAATTAGTTTTTCAAAAAAATAGTGTAAATTTAAGAAAAAGATATCAAGGAGTGATTTCACTCGTCGATTTATCCTGGTTCAGTAGTTTGTACCTACTCCAGTCCCCAAATTCCCTTTTCCAGCTTTAATCCACCAGTGACTCCTTATCGGCGGAGAAGCCTTCTTACAGAGATGTTCTGATCACAAGGTACCCACCTCCATAATCTAATCTGTATCCCACTGTTGGATACACTTTCAAACAATCTACTCGATTTGTATTTAAAAACAAGATTTTTCTTATAACTAAAGTGAATAAGTTGTTACAACAGATTTCAACTTTCAAGAGTTGTGAGTGTTTTTCTCAGACGAAAAAGAATGAGATTGAAAGTGAAAAATTGCTCAAGCTCGATTTCAACAGAGTTTCAGCTTCTTTGTCAATTTTTCGATGAATTGTTCTTCGAGTTTATTCCCTTTTATAGCCAAATTTCTTCAAGGTAGTTGTTAGAGACTGTAACGCTCGAATTTACTAATCACAGGTTAGTAAATTAGTCGTTTATTCACAGGGTTGCCTTTAATTTGAAATTAGTTTAGAGAAAACTTATTCTACAACCTGTTGAGAATTGAATTGAAAAACTTCAAGTGGTTGGCGCGACATGATGGGTTCTGCAGTTTTCAAAAACCCTATTTCATGGAATTAGGTACCGCGTGTCATCGTGTCAGATGTGTGCTATGTCCTGTTCTGCTTCGTGCCCTCTCTCTCCGTCAGTTTGCATTTAATGCGCTCCTCTTTTTTCGGACTTAATTAGCTATCAATAAGACAAATCTAACAAAATCACATGCTCCAACTTCTCTTATTAGTGCAGTGTTTCCCCGGTAGCGTTTGATGTCTTCTATCAGCGAGGATCTCCATTAGCTGAGCTGTTTTTCTAGCCAAAGCAAAACTTTCATCAGCGAGCTGGTCCTTCAGCAAGCATGATCACCAGCGAGACTGATCCAACAATCTCCCCCATTTTACGATGGCAACTCTGAAAAGATTCTAAACTAAGTCTTAGTAACTTGAGTGTTAACTCCCCTAGAAGAAATGACATGGTTCCTTCCAGATCCTCCCATAAGAGTTGCTTCGGTTTTCTGCATACAAGTTACTAGCGTATTGATAATATGGAGAACTCTGATTGCAGAATTGTAAAATTTTCATTAAGGATGTGTTGGTCACAATTACATAGGCTTAAATGAAAATTTCACAACTGCATCCTACAACTACATCTTTTGCATGTCCTTTTGCTTGGACCTCTTCTCCTTCTCCCTCGTTGCCTTCACAAAAATCTCTTTGATCGTGTTGGAGGCGAACTGTTGAAAGCTTTTCATTTTACTATCAAATTTTGTGAGTGATCAAATAAAAAAATGTAATACACATGAGTGAAAATTTTTGAAATTTTTTAAGAAGTGGGATTGTTTTTTTTAATTAGAAGATAATAATAAATGTAAAGAATTATAAAAAAATACACCTCTTAAAAATTTTCAAAATTTTACAATAATTTGTATTATATTTTTATGAACTAATAGAAAAATGAACATGATTACTCCATTTAATAACATAATTTAATATTAAAAAATATTTATTTGTTAACATTCTGAAAACATACTCTTTTTTGTATGAAAAATAACACAGTCCCTTTTTTAAAAAAGAGTGAAAACACATGACTTATTTTTGTAAGTAACCCAAGATTCAGAAATACCACGGGCTGCTAATATAGCCTACCAATCATAATAAGAAAATAAAAAATCATTTTGATCCTCAAATAATCAGAATGTGTTATTCTATCTTATTCAATCAAAATAACCAAATCAAATAATCATATCAATATTTATACAAAGATTCTCGTGCTTTTTTTCGCGCACCTCCCATTTAATGGTTGAATGTTTATTAATATTTGATTATATAGTCTTTTATAAATATTTAACGATTAGGTGAGTGGAAGACACAAAATCGGCTCTCTATATAAATCCTCTCTCAATAATTTTAGTGTATTGAAAACTTCATATCATAAAAATGATAATAAATTAAATAATATTATAAATATAAATATCTAAAATAATATGTAGCATAAAAAATCCTAAAATATCTATAGAAATATGGATTATGGTATATTGGTGTATAGTAAGTAGTACATGTTGAGTGGCAGAGCCATCCCATTCTCCAGCTGGAATATATTAAGAAAATGGTTGTAAAGACAATGCATGTCCCAAATCTTATGCCTTGGAAATGTCCATTTGAATATATTACCAACCACCGATTTTTCTTATTTCCAACTATATTGGATCAATGAATCTGCACTCTATTTGATGTCAAATTATTAATATACAAATTCTTTCCATATCTTTGTATTGTTTACTCGAGCTGGTGTTTGTGAATTGAATTAATATGATAAAGTTCTTTGAAAAACTTACATCTTTAGATTTACTATTAAACACATCAATTACAATCAAATACAATAAATTGAAATTGTTTGACTCAATTGAAGTAATCTGTATTATATATGTATTTCAACTAACGTTTTCTGAATAACTTGAATATGTTCCCTTTATACCCAATTTGATGGTCGTGGCTAGCTCTTTAATTATGCCGAACATCTTATCTTAGTGATTAAAATTAGAATAATAAAGTCTAAAGGTCTATAGCTTAAGTCATGTTCAATATTGTTTTTATTTATAGTAACTGCCCAATTTTTTTTTAAGGCCAAAAAAACGAGTAACAGTAAATAAGTAATATAAGGTGTCAAATAAACAAACAAAAGAAATGGGGATGGGGTAACACTTTTCGTATTCATGAGTGTTGTGAAAAATGGAACATAAACTTCAAAGCGTTGCTTCCTCAATTATTGATTTAGAAAAGAATCCTAAATCCTTTCTGGATACAAACTTGTGTTGCCACTCTTCCAACACCCATATACAAGTATTAGGTTATCACACGTTTAAAGTAAAAACAAGAAATAAATCCGAGGCAAATGACAAAATGAAAAATAACGAGATCACAAATTTGGATGAAGTCCTTATTGAAAACGATACGATAAGTTTAAAAAAAAAAACATTTAGAGCAATGAGATTGCATTATTATATTATGAAAGAGTATATTACAAACCCCAACTTATATACAATACAATATGTCCGAGTCACCGTCATTTTTTTTTATAGGACACCGTCATTTTCAGCATATTAAGTATTAACTTTTGTATTTCAATTCACTTAATTATTCAATTTAATTAAATCCTCTATTAATAAGTTAAAAGTAACTGTCCAATTTAATGTTAACTAAAGACAATATTAGCTTATCACGATTGAAGTACATGTTCGTTAAAATGTTATAGAATAAGGCGTTGTTCTCTTGGACTTAAAATAAGGAAAATAAGTTTCGTTCAGTTCAGTTCAGTTCAGTTTCAATAAGTTTTAATAAGTTCAGTTTAGTTCAGTTCATATCTAATAAGTTCAATTCAGTTCAGTTCAGCTCTAATAAGTTCAGTTCAACTCCAATAAATTCCAACAAACTTAATTTCTATTATATATTTGTATTAATTAAGTTCTATTAAAATCTAATAAGTTCAATTCAACTTTAATAAAATTCAGTTCGGTTCAGCTTTAGTAAGTTTTATTAAGTTTCAATAAGTTCAATTCAGTTCAATTCAACTAATTTTAGTCCAAAAGAACATGGCTTAAATATGTTCCGATGGATATTAGAGTTGGTTACAAACTAATTAGCAAGTTGTTAGAAGTTTGTTAAGAGTTAGTTACATTTCTAGCTTAAGATGGTTTATAATTATAACCTCACTGAGATTTGACCTGATACACTAGTACCTCCCTGTATTTTCAGAAAATAATTTACACCTCCTCATGTTTTGACTTCATCCAACTAAAACCTCCTTATCAGATGTTTTGTCCGTTTTCTATCCATCTAACATTTATTTTGACAAATTTACCCTCATCTTCATATATTGTCTATTTTACTTAGTTTCACATATATTTTTATTATAAGTTTTTTAAAAGATATTTTTCTTTTTATGTTTAATTAAGACTCTAAGGGATAAGAAAATGGAAAAGAAAAATAATTTTTCAAGACAATTTTAAATGTAAGTTTAATTATTTGTCTTTCTTAACTTAAAAATAGAGGCAATGGAGCACATCGATAATGCAAAATATTCCATTCTACTACATATATATAATATTACTATATATTAACTATGATAAATGATATTACAACTCTATTTTTTTATTTATCTCTTTAGTTGAGACTATGATGGAGACGGAGAATAAAATAAAATTAATTCTTGCGGTATAATTCTAAGATTTATTTGATTATTTATTTTTTTCACTTAAAAATGGAGGGCAATAGAGCATACCTACATTATAAAAATTCTATCATTTTATTTATGTTGGATTTTTGGATGTTTGAATAAGTTTTCAGAATTTATGAAACAATGATTTAAACCTTAAATATGTAAAAATAATTATTAAAATAATTAAAATAAAATCTAAATATTTTAGAGAAAAAATTGTAAAAAACATATAAAATACGAATTTAAAAAAGTTCACAATTAAAATGTATATGAAAAAATAATTAAAGTAGACAAGTAATGGAGATAAGCGCAAAATTGTCATTACAAGTACTATTTGGATGGAAAAGTGACAAAAGATAAATGAATGAGCTTTTAGTTGGATGGAGTCAAAACACAAGGAAGTATAAATTATATTGAAAAAGCTTAGGGAGATAATAATGTATTAGGGCAAACTAGGGAGCTTATAATTGTTTACCTTTATAAATAAGTTTTTATGATCTGATTTCGATTGTATCGAAGACCGCATAAACTTGTTTAAATAGTCAAGTAATTTTTTGAACTTTACAAAAATGCACCCGATTGTCTCATTCATCTTAAAAATGCATTAATTAGTCCATCTAATTATCACGTGTCAAATTCTTTTTGTTTAATTTTTTAAATATGTTATTTTCTTTTTTTAACTAGAACTTTGACACATAACATTTAAGAGTAAAACTAATATGCTTTTGCAAGTTAAAAGGAATAAGTTGGTATAATTTTGGAAGTGGAGGCCACATAAAGTATAGTTCTCCAATATTTCAATTTGTTATCAGTTTTAAAATACCCACATTTTATCTTTCAATGGTTGAAATCTAACTACATATATTGTATTTACAATGAAATATAAGGTAAACTTTTATTTTTTTTCATTTTTAAATTTGTAGCATTTTTTTGTTTCGCTCGAACGGCGATGCTAACTCCTCGGTACAACCTTTTTTCTTCCTTTGTCTTTAGCCTTTCTTTTTTCTGTCGTACACGCGGAAGCGTACGTAGTCCTTTAAATTACAAGGAATACTTTACTTTCTATGTTGAGACTCATTTATTATTATAAAAGAAAAAGTGTGTGCTTACTTCTTGTTGTTTGTTTCTTTCACTTTTCAATTGCAATATAGAGTTACTTATTACTTTTTATTATGAATTATTGTACACAACGGCATTTTTATAGTACGGTAGAAAATACAGTTCAATTTCTCCTTTTCTTAAGAGATTTGTTGAAAATTTGTGTCATATACTCATTCAGAAATTGGGTTAAAACCTATATAAAAAATGTTCAACTTATGTTTGCATGATATTGAAGTCATCCAATTTCAGTTATATGCTTCATTATGTGTTAAAATAGTAACATGTCTATTATCTTAAATAAGTGCAACTAGAAAATATTTTTGTTTCAATACGAAAAAACAATCCCACAAATTGAAATACTAATGCACAAACTAGAAGAGTGGATGTGGAGAAGAAAATGAAAGGTTTAGAACTACTGACACGAGTCAGAATTGTCATGTGATGTGGGGTTTTGTTACGAAAAAAACACGTTATTAATTCTATTATTAAATTCGACAATAACTTATTTATTTCATCAAACTTGAATTTTTTTGTGGTTGCTCCTTTTCTTGCACAGCCGACAGCGAAAATTCTGCAGATGCATGTGCTCTTTATCCATTTCATACCCTTTTGAGTTTTATTTCAATATATAAAATGGTTACTCGCATGAATATAATGTCAGTTAGGAGAACAATTAAAAGACTTTTTTTTAAGAAAATACGCGCAGAAAACCATCTTACTCATGAAAATTTGAATTTTGTCACAATTTAATGCATAAAGTATTTAAAAAAACTGTTCTCCATAAAAATATTAAGGTTTAGTTGGAAATTACTAATTCACAGTAAAAATAACTTCTATTGCAAATAATTATAGTCAAACAATTTTTTTGGCTGCATTACAAACTTTTGTTCTGCTCTACTGTACGTAGTGACTTGTACGATAATTACCGTAACCAAAGATAAATCAAGAAATCCGATGCAAATATATGTTGTATTAATAAGAAATAAAAAAATTTAACTCTGGATATTATTATTATTTTCCTTGTATTAATGGGATCTGAAAAATCGGATCATATAGATAAATTCACCAGCAATTTCTTGAAAAATACCATTTTTTATCATGTTTACTAAAATGATGGATTTGAGATTATTGTATATAATTATAAGATTTACAAGTTTTATTAAATGAAATTTAGTACAAGAATATTGACATGATGTGCATGTGCTTAAGAGCAAAATGGGAGGAAGAGATGGAAAATATCTGATCGGGAAGGAAAGGATCTTGAATCCGATTCTTGGAAGAGCAAAATGAGAGGAAGGGATGGAAAATGCCGGAATCTCGAAGGAAAGGGGCATGAATTGATTATGGCGCCCTTCATTTTGTAATTTTCTACGAAACACTTTCATTTTTTAAGGTTATTCATGTAATTTTAATGATCACTATCTTTTAAAATCCTTCTTCTTCCAAAACACAATATTGTCATTTTCTTTATAATTCTATCAAATATTTTCTTTTCCTTTTCTTTATAATTCTGTTAAATTTTGCTCCCAATCAAGCTGATAAATTATAGACGAGTTGACTAAAATACAATTGGGATCAGAAATTTTAGATGACTTTACGACAAAAAGTTCCTAAGGTTAAATTTAAAGATCATGGGGCTATATATTGTTGGGAATACATATTATCAAAATGTATAATAAGAATATTAGACTCTGTTTGCCAGCATCGTATTTAATTATACTTTTTTTATGTATTTTTTAATATGTTATTTTGACATGTTCATTGTATTTGAACATAACATGTATGAATGGAAAATATGTCTTTCTCTCAATTCATGAAGCTTTTAGTGCATTATTTTACAATGTAATAGTTTATATGGATGATGACACATAAAATATTTATGAATTTCGTAAGGCTGTAAATTTATGTTGACGAGCACAAAAGTTAGATGGTTTTGTTTTTTCATGATTTCAAATTAGTTTTACTTGTAATCCTTATTAGTTATTGCTTGAGTTCATCTAGATTTGTCTTTTTTTCTGTCAATCCTCCCCCCGAACTTTGTTTGTGACCGATAATACCCCTGAACTTGTCACAATTTGCCAATCCCGCCTCCAAACTTTGTCTAAAACGTACCCCCGGTGTCCCAAAATCCGACATGGCTGCTGATGTGGCTTCCTTTGACTTTTCAACGGAATGGTGCTACGTCAGCAGCCACGTCAGATTTAGGGACACCGGAGGTGCGTTTTAAACAAGTTCGATGATATTATTAGTCACAAATAAAGTTCGGGGACAATATTAACAAAAATGGACACGTTCAGTAATATTAAAGAGCATTAAACCAATATTATGAAATCTTGAAACATATATATATATAGCTATACTTTTTTACACTCTGACAAATTATATATTTTATTTCATATTTTAACAAAAAAATCAAGCTGTGTTCATTTAAATTCAATCAAAATCTTATCAAGTTAACCATTGAGTTGTTCATGAATGTCTCGACTTATTTACAATCCTAGTGATAAGAAATATTGTGTGGAAGTAATGGACTTTGCTACTATTTATTTCTTTTGATCTCAACACACAGGCCCGGTCCTAATATTTTTTGGACCCTAGGCAAAATAATGTAGAAACTTATGTATTAGGCCCTTTAAATAAAGACTAATGTTAAAAGTACAAATAAAAGTTATTTTTACAAGCCAAAAAATAACAAAAGGAATAATTTATTAAAAGAAAATAGCTAATGCAGAATTGGGACAGAAGTCTTAAGATAAAATGCAATCTTCTGTGTCAATGTCATTCTCCAAGTGCATCAGTTACAAAAAAAAAAAAAAAAAATACAAAAAACTCATAAAAAATGGAATCTACAAGCATTACAAGATGCAAAATCACGAATAACTGTATCAACATCAATGTTTTCCAGAAGCTCTTTATCAATTAATAAAATCACCAAGCCATTCATTCGTTCTTGAGACATCGGCGACCTTAAATAGGTTTTGATCAACTTTAGCTTTGAAAAGCTTCTTTTTGTTGATGCCACTGTGATCGGAACTGTCAAAAAAATCCTGTAAGCAACTGCAATATTTGGATAACAATAAGCAGTTTTGACTAATTCAAGAATTTCCATAGCTGACATTAAATTATTTGGTAAAATAATTTGCAACACTTTCAATTCATAAACTAGATCATTTGAATCAACATCAAAGAAACACCATGAGAAAAAGTAGAATGAAAAGTAACACAACACTCCTTCAATTCATTTTCATCTAATGACTTCAACTTGTTAGAATTAAACAAAAATCCAAAAATACTCTCAAATGTTTTTAACTGCTCAAATCTACTCCTCAAAGAAACAAGAGTCATGTTTACAACCACCAAAAAATAATTAATTCAAAACAGTTCTTCAAGTGACAAAATTCCCTCAACCTCTTGGTTATTCTCATCAAATTGTTTTTTCCTAATAATACGACGCTTTGTTGGATAGGTAGGTTCTACATCCATATCAAGCGCGATACTTTTAGCAATATCGGTACTAGAAATAAAACCGTCCTCCCTATACTTTTCAAAATATGACAACATACTTTCCAATTGCTTTATGGCAATGTCAATGCACATGATTTTGATTGCAATTTCTTGCTCACCATATTTACAGCAAATAAAATTTCATGCCAAATAATCATACCAAGAAAAAAATTCAAAATTGTCAATTGCAACAAACAAACTCTTTCACTTCACTCCTTAACTTTGCATCATTGCCACAAGATTCACATAATTCTAGCAAAGCATTTCCAATTTGGGGAGCTTGAAATCTAATAGCTTTAACACTTTTAATTCGACTCTCCCAATGAGTATCAAATTAGAATTTAACAGTTAATTCGGGGACATTATCAAGCAAAACTTTCCATCTTTTAGTTGAACTTGAAAATAAGGAATAAATGTGTTGAACAATACCAAAAAATAAAATAGCTTTAGTGCAAGAATGTGTCATATCTAAGAGTGAGATTAAGACTATGACAAGCACAAGACATATGCAATGCTCTTGGGTTTGTTTCAAGAAGTCTCTTTCGAATACCATGATGCTTCCCTTTCATGTTAGAACCATTATCATAACCTTGGCCCTTTATATTGTCAATATTTAAATCAAGAGATTTCAAAACATTTTGTAATTCATTAAAAAATCTTAACCGGAATGAATCATGCACTTTCAAAAACTCTAAAAAACCTCCTCAATTTTTATTTTGTTACTTGACATATTCACACATCTAACTCTCATTGTCATTTGTTCTTGATGACTAATGTCAGGTATATAATCCAAAATCACAGAATAATATTTTGCCTCTTTAATTTTCTTAAGTATAGAACTTTTGACACTATCAGCTAAAAGAGAAACCAACTCATTTTGAATTTTATGTCCAAGATAATGATAATGAGTTTCACGATTTTGGATGTGCCTAACATGATCTTGCATTATCACATCAAATTCAACAAATCATTTCAATCAATCCTAGAAAATTACCATTACTGTCTTGGTAAAGCTTTTCATAAGTCCTTGAAAAGGTAAGTTATGAGTAACAAGACATTTAACAATTGATATTATTTGAGTAAAATCTGCCTCCATCGCTCTTTTTCTTTTTTATTTGTTCTTGCAAGCTACTGTCAATTGTTACATTTCTATTCAACCTTAGTTTCAATTCATTCCAAGTAATCATACTTTTCATGCGTTGCACACTATTTTCATGTTGCTTTAGTCTCTCAGTGATATGTATCCAATCATTTAAACCATCTGTGAACGTGTGTCGCCAAATTGTGAATATGACAACAACATGCACTGGTTTTAGACCAAGTTAGACTTCTTTTGAAGCCTGGTGTTTAGGAGTTGCCACTTAATTTAATTATTACAGGTCAATTAAGAAAACCCTAAAATGTAACCAGAGATTGGGTTCGGGGAACATGTCATGATTTTAATATTTGGACTAAACTTAATGCAGGTGAAATGTGTTTTTTGGTTATTTGACTTGAGACCCGTAATTAATTACAGATCGGCCTACATATCCCATTTTGAATAGGGAA
>CAOJBJ010054839.1:0-12654 GCA_948291685.1 Euphorbia celastroides
TTTTTTTTTGGAATCTAAAATTTGAATAACGATTTGGAAAAGTATACTGATTTCGATTGTGGAATGATTTTGAAAGTAAAGAAAAGTATATTGATTTCTTTATAAAGGGGTGCGTGTGGGAAGGTGAGAGATGTTTTGTCTCGTGTCTTGCATCGTAGCGCCCCATCGGTTTATCAATCGGGGCGAGGGCGTCACATGAAATCGCCCAAAAACTCGAATCTCGCCGAGAAATCCTTCTTCTCCCAAAAACTGAAAATCCCAGCCAAGCCACCGTCGAGACTCTGAAAATCCAGATTTTAAAATCCCAAAAACGCAATTCAAACCCAGATCTGAAATAGTACAAATCCAGATCTGAAAATCCCAAAAACGCGATTCAAACCCAAATCTGAAATTGGGCGGCGAGTTTTAGGTCGGGAAACAGGGGCAGCGAATCAGGGGTGGCGAGTTTTAGGATCAGGTCTCGTCGTTTTTCCGGCGGGAGGGACAGAGCATGTGTTTTCCAACGGTGAGTTTTAGGTCGGGAAATAGGGGCGATGAATCAGGAGCAGCGAGCTTTAGGATCAGATCTCGTCATTTTTCCAGCGGGATGTAGGCTTTTTTCCGGCGAGAGGGACAGAGCAGGCGTTTTCCGGCGGTTTTCAGCATTTTCCGGCGGATGGTATTTGCCGGCACCGACTACGTCGCCGGCGGCTAGGAAAAAATATGGGTTTAGGCTTGATGTGAGTTAGGGTTTAGTGTTAGTGGGTGTTTGGGTTAGATTATTAGGATAAATGGGTAGGGTTAAAATTGATTTTAATTAAATGGGTTAAAAAATTCAGTTTTGTCAAAAATACCCCTTGCCACGTCATCATTTAACAGCAATTGGATAGAAAATAGTTTTTTTGATAACGGTTCAAAACCTCAGGGGTGCTTTTGAGAAAAAAAAACCTCAAGAATGTTTTAGAGAAAACATGAAACCTCAATGATGGTTTTTTAAGTTAACCCTTCTATTTATTTGTAAGTTAGATTTCGATATATTTTGGATCATTTCTCTCTTTTTTTTTTCACTTTCATTGAAAAGGAAGATAAAATATTAATTAAATTTTAAATTAATTCTTTACAAAAGAGCATTTATCATAAAGGATAAAAAAATAAATTAACCATTTTTATAGTGATAATTTTATTGGTTTTGAAAAATATATGAAATGAGATAATAAAATATACGATATTAACTAATTTCATCAATATTCAATATCTTTTCTAACCAATTTAAGGTCCCGTTTGTTCGCAGAGAAATAATGTACAAGGAAAAATATTATGCAAAAAATAAATATTTTTCTATGTTTGGTACGCCATTGTAAAATATTTTCTGATATTTGTTTACATTTTTAGAAAAAAATTTCCAACCACAAATTTTATATAAAAAATAATATGTTAACTTTATATATATACGATAATAATTATTATATTAAAATTAATAAACATATCAATTATATTTTGATTGATATTTTAATATAAAAATTAATATAAATGGTGGAGGTGAATATGATAGTGGTATTGAAGGAAGTGGTGATGGCAAGGTGGAAAAAATGATAATGGTGACATGGTGGTGGTGACAGTTTTTAGGTGTAGGTGTGTTGGAGGTGGTAACGGTAGTGAGTTGGTGGTAGTGGTGGCAGGGGCGGAGATTTGTGGTGGTGGTGTAGTGCAAGAATTGATGGTGATAATGGTAGTGGTAGGGTGTTAAGGTGATGGTGGTGGCATTGAAATGGAAAAAGAAGTGGTGGTAGTAAAGTGTGGGAAGTGGTGGTGGTGGGTGAAGAAAGTGATATGTTTCCCTACTTTTTTGCGAGAAAATGTTTTACATTGTTTATACTATATTTTTCCGTTGACTATAAAAATATTTTCTCTTAACTTTTTTATGTCAAATAAACATCGCAAAATTCGAAAATTATTTTTCTGTCAAATATTTTTTATGGCAAACAACTTGGCCTAAAGATATATCATACGTGATATTTCACAAATGTGGAACTGCACACTTACACACTTGTTAAATTACACATTTATTAAACATTAAATGCTAGGTATTTCTTACTCGATCCCTATCATAATTTCTCCATAAAAAAACCCTCACGTTTTATATAAAAAGTAGTACCAGAAAGCCTGAAGTATACTCATATATTCTTAATGTATTCAAGTTAGTTGAAAAAATAATATGGACGATATTATTTTACCAAATTAAAAGGTGTTTCTCTTCACTTATTACTTATAACATATTTGATTACAATTATATTTTTAATAAAAATAAGTTAGAATTGTTTTTTCTTTTTGTTTTTTTATTCTCATCAATAGCTTATAATATAAAAAAATAGCAAAAATAAACACTATAATAAGTTAACATCTGCTTATAAGTATATTATAAACTATAAGTTATAGGCTAAATAAGCTAATAGAACAAGAAAAGCCTACTATAAAAAAAAAACAGTACAAGAAAAGCCTCATAAACCCTACCCTGACAAATTGCAATTTGTTCAGTGCGCCAAACGAAGGCAGAGATCCCTGAAATTGACTTTGAGAGGTTCTAACCTGTCTCCGGTCAGTTTAGTCGGTCATATTTCCTCTTCTCGGTGTCGACATTTTCGAGCTCACCACCTCCACAGTCGAATCGTTCCTGTAGAGTTTGCGGCTCTAGGGCCACTCCCCATCTGGGCCGTAGCTTCTCTCTCCTATTCATCTGTTTCTAATTTAAGGTATGATTAACCCCAGTCCTAAATCTTTTATCCTTTGTTGCTTTTTCATTGTTGTTTTGCTGCTGCATTGTGGTCATTGATTTGATCTCTAGTTGTTTTGAGTTGTGCTTCAACTCAGTGTTGCTCTTGACTGAATGTCTACTGTCAGTTTGAATATTTACAACTGAGTGCAATGCTTTATTAGTGGAAATTGAGGCTCTGAATTGAATGTTATTCTCTAGGTATGATCGAAGTTGTTTTATTTATTGATTTGAATTAGTTAAATAATGCAAAAAATTCTGTCCCGGTGCAGTTGAAGTGGGAAATTGACTCTTGTTTATCGGGTGAGCACCAAGTATGTCGCAGCGTGAGATATCCAGCACTCTGAAGAATTTGAAGGTATTAAAGTCATAAAAAATTTAAATTCCTCTTTCTGTTCTTTGCATTCCTTTTCTACTGCTAGCCTTCTGTTTTCCTATATATTTTGGGGCTTGTATCTTTTGATATATTCAGATTAACTTTCTTGTATGAATTTTACTTCATTTCTCTGCAACTTGCATAGTTAATTACATCAACTATTTATGTACTGATATGGGAATTTTTTTCTTGTTAAACTTTATAATCAAAAGTTCATGCAAAGGCAGCTCAAAGAGAGGATAAAATTAAGAATCAAGAGGAGGAGAAACCTGGTGGGAATTTCTTGTCGCCTGGTACCATTAGGAAGTGGTAATGTTTGCATGTATTAGTCATGCTTCTCAAATTCATGCTTCTCAAATTCTAATTTGTTTCAATCTTATTTTCAATTTTTGGTCTGTAATGATTATTCTGTGTTATTGTCTCTCCTAGGATGTAAAATAATTTGCCTTACCTTTACTTGTTTCTTTAAGAACTAGGAATCATGTTCATCATGCAGTTTTCAAGCTGCTCGATTTTACTAAGATGTTAGAAAGAAATGAATGCGACTGTACACTTCATTTTTCTTGTTTTCCCCTTCTTTCCAATATTTGCTGCATGGTTCTTAGTGCAAATATAAGCTGTTGAACATGTCAATATTAGAAAAACTAATTTGAAGAAATTGCAGTTCTCTTTTTTCCTCTTATTGGAGTGTCACCTTAGAACTTACTTCTTAGACTTTCGAGACTACTGCCTATGCACTCTTTGCATATTCTTGCATCTTAAACCTAGTCTTCGAGCTTCATGGTAAGGCAGCTTAAGGGTCATTACTTGCCTAATTATGGTCCAATTCTCCAGTGTCTTATATAGGATCCCTAATTAGCTGTTTACCGTATTTTAGATGTTTAACTTAAATTGATGTTACACAATGTTAGTGTGGTGATAATGGAAGGGGATCCTCATCCAGGAGCATCAATAGGACGCATGTCATTTCAAAGTTTCAACCCTTCTGTTGATGTGAGTATAAGGTTCAGTAATGAAAGTATTCAACTCATTATCTTCTCTTTTGCCTCATTCTCTTTGAGAAAAATGTAATTTTTGTTGACAGAAATTAAATGAAGCAGCAGGAGATGTTTGTCAGCGTGAATCAACCGATGCATGTGCACCTGACTCTGCAAATCCGAGGGGAAGGAAATCTTCTAGGTTTGTGATGAATCCTGTAATTGTTTATCTGGTTTGTATTGTGGTAGTTTGATGTTCAAATTCGAATTCTCACTACTCTGGTCATATGTGATAATATATAGGTATTGAATGGAAATTTTTATACTTTCTTGATAATAACAGAACTCAAAACTAGGATGCGGCATGAGTAAAGTTTGTCTGATGTAAATTGGCTAGATAATTTTTTTTGAAAAGCCCTATATTCCCCATCAGTTGTTTAATGTTGGTATATCTCTAGTGTTGTCTTTTCAGAGATTGGAACTATGCTACTTGTAGTGTGCTTAGAGCAATTAAGAAAGACATACACTCATGTTAATTGGGGTGCATGAATTATCTTGAACTGTCTGGTAAATGGTGATCTTCTTTTGTTTTTCGGTCAAGTTTGATGCTGTTAAATCACTTATGTTGTCTGTTCGAAAATTGGAAACCAGTAATAAGTAGTATCTTGGAATGATTTAGAAAGGCTATCAGATAAAACTCACTTTAATCTGTTACAGATGAAGTATGAATTAAATTGCTTATCAATTGTATCCTCGTTTATAAATGCTCATTGTAGATTTTTTTCTTCTTTTGGTTGGTTTTAGTTACACTACTAATATGCATGTCCTCTTCCAGAGAAAATGGGTCTTCAATTGATGGAGCTGAGTGTTCGAAAACCAATAGTAATGGAGGCCTGAAACGAAAGCAATCTGAAGTATCATTTGAATCTCAAGATAGAAGTAAATCACCAAAGAGTGAAGGCGGCCAACATTCTTCAGCTAATAGCAGCAAAGGCACCTTTAAGAGACCAAAACATGACAAGTTAGACTCGAGTGCGCTCAGACGACAAAAGTCTAAACAACTGAGATAATAGAAATTGAGCTTAATTAGAGAATCCACTCGCATTTTACTCTCAGGTCATACATTTTTGACAAGTTTTGTATTCATGTTTTTTGGCATGTTATTTATGGATTCATTTATTGATGAATTATGAGCTTAAACTGAACACTTTGAAGCCTTGTGTCAATTGCAAAAGCATTAAGTTGAAGTCCCATTTGTCACATGCACATACTTTTAGTTTCTATTTGGCTTTATCTGCACCAATGTTCTGCTAAAGTTGTCATCATTTTGTTTTCTGACTGTTGGGTATAACACTTTGATTTTTTAGTTTGGTGGGATGGTGATTTGAATCTATCTGTAGACCTATTTCTTTAAACAGAGACATGTTCACATTGTAGGTGATTCAGTAGCCTGAAGATGTCTGATAATCTGGGAAAGAGAACTGATACCCCATGTGCAGGACAAAAATAAGAAAACAACAAAAGCAAAAAGTTAGTGCATAAAGTTGAACAAAAAAAGGGGGAAATTTTTTAAGAAATAGCAGTAGCTTTTATGTGTTGACTAGAAAAGGTGGAGAGAGCCTTATTTTGAAATTGAGGGATTATACTTGGTTAATTACCTAGCAGAAGATCATGTTCTATATGGAACCAAAAACAAACTCTCTTAATCAAAGGGAAAGATGGTATCTTGAAATGTTAGTGAATCTGCTGTACAAATTTCATTACATATCATGTTTTCAGCGAAATGAACCACAAAATCTTCAAATCGATATTTACATCAATCAAATATCGACCGGTTTCCAAACCGAAAGAGCATATATTATTCTCCCTTTCCATCCCTGCAGCATCCACTGGCTATCTTCATCCACACTGAAATTCTTATTGAAGTTTGACTTCACTGTACTCTTCACCTTATTCACTATATCATGATCAAGTGGAAGTTGTCTGAATCCCGCCCTTTGATTTCTCGCCTGCCATTGCCTATAAGTCTCGGGTCTCTCAATTCTATCCCACCCCTCACAGGCTATAACATTTATTGCATACCTCCCATATGTTTCCTTCTCAAACATCACTCTTTCGGGTTCCTCACGAGGGATGGTAGAATCAAGCAGATCGAATATTGCTGAAAAGTGAAAAAGAGCATCCCGAAATCGAGTGAGAAAAAACGGTGCGTTGTAGCTACCGTTCACTACACCATGGATGAAAATATCTGGACTAATTCTCCTTATCAGATTTAGAACACTGTCCCTCACACTTTTCACCACCATTGTGTCATCTGGGAGATTTTTTAGCCGGTATATACAGTTCACTATGGTCAATTCGCTTCTGTCAATCTTCAGATCTTCATACTGGATAGTGTCCCATTTCTGTGCTAGACAATTGTACTCAAATGGGACATTGAACCTCTCACAGTACTTTCTGATCCTTCGCCCCGTTTCTTCAACCCTCTGAGTAGGCCTAAATCCCGGTTGAGGGAATTCAATACCTGTGATACACAGCTTAGGGGGTCCACCGGCGCGTGTTGAAATCTGCTCAATGAGGCAAAACCACTGAAAGCCATAGAGAATACCAAAGTCAATGATGTGAAGCCGGTTGACTTTCTCTGCTAGTTTGAGGATCGTTTCGTTAGCATAGAGAAACGACATTGCCATAAAAGGGCAAGCTGAAACATACATGTGGAAGCCTTTTAACATGTCAGCAGCTGATGTGGTACTCCTGACAGCTGGTGTATAGCCTGGAGTTCCAATCCCAGCTAGCCTTGCCTCTAAGCCATTGGCAAAGCAATGAGCCAGTCTTTGGTTTCCATCTCCATAAGGGGAAGCATATTGCCTTATTTGGGTCAATAGTTCCTTTGCTGTTTTTTGATCATCACTAGCAACGGCTTGTGCACATTGGGGTAAAAGGGTCCATAGGTCCACCACTTCCTTTTTGCTGTTATTATTGCCTTGCTTCTTTCGGTTTGTTCTGCGGTTCGATTTTGACCCTTTTGCTTGTGTTTTGTTCTTTGAGTTTTGATGAACAGAAGAAACTGAAGGCGAAGAAGAAGAATCAGTCTTTTCTGATAGATTGAGTAATACATCGAAGATCTCTATGTTCTCGCTGTTTTCAAGCGAAAATGCAGAATTCTTGTTGCTTCTTTCTTCTACAGGGAGCCAGTGTTGCTTTCTTTGTCTTGAATCATCATATAGACTGTAACAATCCTGCTGTTGAGATGTTGATGGAAACAATGGAACTAAACAAGTATTGCTATTAGTCAATGAGTTTGAATATGAATCTGGAACCTGAAAGGTATTTGAGTTGTATTGAAGGTCGAGATCGAAAATCCGAGGGGAGTCAGCCAAATGAATGGGATCTGATGGAGGGGGATAAGCCTGGCCAAGAACATCATAGAAGGATTTCTCAGCAGCTTGCAAGTCCTGCAACTTGCAACCGTTACTCTCTAGTTCTTCTTCCTCCATAAGTAAGTCATTTATGTACTTGAGAACAGGATTCTGAAACTCACAACGCTCAGAAGAATCCACTTCAGACAATGAACCCGAAGATGTTGTTGCATAAGTACAACCCGATCCATCTGCTCGATCATGATTCAACCCGAACCCATTAAAAAGATGCTGATTTGGATGAAATGGCATGTTCTTGTAGTCAAATCCAAGTCTTTCCATGGATTCTAATCAAATTGAAGGAAACAATTCGACTTTCGGTTGATGAGAATCGGAACTAGATAGCAAGGTTGAAGGAAAAGAAAGATGAAATATCGGTTGTGTTAATATATTTATGGAGAACTGGATGAACAATCAGAAATTCAGAAACCGTTGACTATGGTGGTGCCTTGTAGAGCCCAGAGCAGGTTAGTTTGTTGGTGTTTAAGGATCAAGTGGTAACTTTTTGTGAGAAAAATTAGCCAATAGGATAGAGTAAGAAAGAATCCAGATCCATCATCAATACCACCATATGGGAGTTGGTGATTGGCATGTAAATAAATTATTTTAATAGATAAGTGCATTTCCTTGTCTAACTTCTAATTCAAAGTAGACTTTTTCAACGCCATTAAAATTTCTCCTTTTTGTTTATTCACAAATTATGTTAGTGTCTCATGTTCTTTTGCCAGGTGTACCTACACAAAATTATATATGATTCGCTAGGTGTACCCACTTCAAGATTATGATAATCCGAGGTTGGTGCTTAAAGAGTTAGATTATAAATCTATGTTCTTTTGTGCTGAACGGGCTAGCAATATATTTGAATTGAACTGAATAGAATTGAACTAAATTGAAATTGAAACTTGTTGATTTAATCGTATTTGCCATTTATTGAAACTTGATGAAACTAAAACTTATATGAAATTAATCTAAATTAAATTATGTTCAAAGCTATTTCAAGTTTATTGATAGTTATTGAAATTTAACGACACTTACTGGAAGTCTAGTGAAGCAGAACTCAAGGAAAGTAAATAAAATTAAAACTGAACTAATTGAAAAATAAGTTGAAAACAACAGAGCCTAAATAGCTCAATAAGATGATGATAAGTAACTTAATCCACAGAATAACCTTAAGGAATACTTGACATCTGTTGGCTATATTTTCATGCTGTGTGCTGTTTGGTTTTTAATCACTTACTGTTAGTATAATTTACTACCTAAAAACTATAAAAGAATTGTCTGACAATTTCAGGACATGATACTCTTGGTAATGCAAATGACAATAATTATTTGTCTCTTGGCAAAAAGCCAGATTTAGCTGCTTTAAAGCACACATGATCACATGATTTCTACATCTTATAACAAAACTAGCCTCAAATAATCTTGAAACTAGCAAATGTTACAAGCATGAAAGAACAAACAATACCAAAATTGGGTTCCAACTAAGAGGTATATTAACATAAAAAATCATAAGACCTTAAAATGAAACTAACTAGGCTAATCAGACACCGGTTTCCATACCGAGAGAGCACATACAACTCTTCCTTTCCACCCTTGTAACATCCACTGCCCATTCTCATCAACAACAAAATCCTTATGATACTCTGATCTTACAGAACTTCTTACTATCTTCACTATCTCCGGATCTAATGGAAGTTGCCTGAACCCGAGTCTTGTATTCCTCGCCTGCCATTGCTTGTAAGTCTCTGGCCTTTCAACTCTCTCTGTCCCCTCACAAGCTATCACATTCATTATATCTCTTCCAAGTATTTCCTTCTCATAAACCATTCGTTGCTCGTCTTCCCTAGGGACAGTGACCTCAAGCATATCAAACATTGAAGAGTAGTGAAAGAGCGCCTCTTTGAACCGGGTCACAAAAAATGGAGCATTGTAGGTGCCATTGATTACTCCATGGATGAAAGCTTTCGGTCTAATGTCTCTAATCAGTTTCAGGACAGCATCTCTTGCACTTTCAGGGACAACTGTGTCATCCGGGACATGTTTCAACCGGTACAAACAGTTGACCACAGTTGTCTCGTTTCTGTCGATGTTGAGATCCTCAAATTTGATTGTCTCCCACTTCTGTGCTATGAAATTGAACTCAAAGGGGACATTGAACCTCTCACAATATCTCTGTAACCGACGTCCTGTTTCTTCCACTCTCTCTGTAGGGCGAAAACCGGGTTGAGGAAACTCAATTGCAGTTATTCTCAATTTGGGGGGTCCGCCTGGTCTTTCTGAAAGGCGCTGGATAAGGCAGGGCCATTGAAAACCATACAGGATACCGAAATCCACAACGTGGAGCCTGCAAGCCTTCTCAGCCAGTTTGAAAATAGTCATATTAGCGAAGAAATTCGACATATTTTTGAATGGGCATGCTTTTATGTATACTTGATACCCTTTCAAGATATCAGTCACTGGAGTGTTGTTGCTTAGCATAGGTGAATATGTAGGAGTCTTAGTTCCAGCCAATCGGGTCTCGAGAGCATTGGCAAAGTAGTGAGCTAATCTCTGGTTCCCATCCCCGAAAGGCGAAGAATGCTGCCTAATCTGCCTAATTAGCTCAGCTGCATTTCTTTGATCACTGATTGCCACAGATTGTGCACATTGAGTTAGCAGGGCAGGCAAATCGACTACTTCTCTCTTGTCTGTTCTTCTTCCCCGTGTTGTTCTAGCTTTACTCTGCCTATTTGCGCTTTCTCCGTTATGGGATTTTCCATCATTAGAAATAGCACATGATCCATGATTAGTCCTATGACAAAGCAATACCTCATCAAACATATCCGACGGCTCAGACTCTGCAAGAGAATGTGCTGAATGCTTGTTGCTTCTCTCTTCTTCCAAACAATCGCTTCCCTCTCGTTGATGATTCTTCCTGCCCCTTGAGCCATTTGCGGAATAATCTCTGTCTTCCTTGTCAGAAGATGCAGGTGAAATGCTCCTGGGATCCAATGCCAAAGAATCACAATTGCTAGCATCTGATGCTGGAATGCTACTATGAGGAATCAATGAAGTTTGCAGGCCATGAACATCAAAATACCCCAGATCGAAACCCCGATTCGAATAATTTGGAGCATCACAAGAGCCAATGCTGGAATCAGTACAATTTAGAGGAGAATGGTTGAGAGAAGGGGGATAATCCTGGCCAAGGGCATCATACAAGGACTTTTCAGCAGCTTGAAGGGCTAAACAATCCTGTAGCATACATGTCTTACCCTCCAAATCCTCCTCCATAAGAATATCACTAATGTACTTAAGAACAGTTCTATTGCTTGGAGTCGGAACATGCCCTAATTCGGAAGATTGAGGGGCTAGGTCTAATTCAGGAGATTGAGGATTCAAAGAGTCACAAGAGGAGCAAGAATTACTCATGATAGGGTTGAACTCATACGAATTAAACAGAATTTTGTCTGAAGGAAATGAAATTGGGCCATGGACGCGGTCGAATTTGAAATTGTTCATAGAACTGGAAAAATCTTGAAGAAGGGCATCCATGTATATGAAAACAACAGAAAGCCAACCAATATAATTACAAGAAGATAAGATAAGTACGGCTCAGGTTCCCCACCGATAATTTCAGATGAAAGGGGAAAAAGCAATGAAATAAAGAATCTAGATGCTGTATAGTCGAAAAGGGCAATAAAAGATCAAAATAGGAGTAGCAGATGAGTAAGAGAATCTGTAAAGAAAAGAAAGAATCGTTTACCTGAGAGTGAGGATCAAAATCGTTTATCTGAACATGATCGGATCTGGTTATGCCGTCCAAATTCATAAACGGTTTGTCGCTTTACAGCAATGGCGTTTCCTCTTTTTTTATATTATTTGTCTTACACTTTATTTTATATTGGATAAAGTAAACCCACTTCATTCTAAATTATTTTCAAATGAATGATTAAGCTGAGTTTCTCTTACAAATTGTGGTTCGTAAATCCTATGACCAAATTCCAAGCAAATAATTGTTTTTATACGTGTTTGCAGTCGGTATTTTTCGTATTTGAACGAGACTTTGCTGAGGATTTTGTTAAGATCATATTTCAGATTTGTTTTTTTTTCCCCATTTTATGGCTTCTATCTTGAAGTTTTTCGGGAAAATGATCGGAAGTAAGAGGAATTTGATAGATGAAGGGCACAATTGTCTTTCCGTTAAACATTGTGAAATAACGACATGTTTGCTTATTAGTTTTTGGTTAAATGTATTCGGACTCGCTTGAATTTGTCTCTAATAGCATTCTGCCATCTCAACTTTTAAAAGCTACTCTTGTCCCCTGAACTTGTTAATAAGAGTCTCTCACCCCCTAAACTTGTCTAAAAAGTGTCTCTAAACTTTTGGAAATCCACTTGTGATTGAATAAAAAAAAATAAAATTTTTGAAAAGTCAAACCAATATAAAGTCAACATGCAGCGTTTACGGCAATATGTTGCATTTTTATAAATTGAAGGAATTTAATAGATATATTTTTGTAAGTTCAAGGGAGTAAGGAAAACTTTTGATTTTAAGAGTTCAGAAGAGCGAACGGCTATTAGAAACAAGTTCAGAAGAGTTTAAATGCATTTAGTCTTAGTTTTTTGATTTAAAAATAAGTTAAAAACGCCATCGACTAAAAGTAAATATTACTTACTTTTAATCTTTTAACTTATAAAACATAAATAAGTTATAGATACACTTGATAATGATAATTTATAAACTACCCTTTAAAAAAAATTATAAACTAAAAAGTGCTTGTAAGCTTTGTGAAATAAATAGCAATCAAATGGATCAACCTTTGGATTTGACATTGAATATATAGTCCAACTATAAGTAACCTTTTGTATGCCGATGTTTCATTAGATGGAGGGAGCAGCAGCTTTGTTCTACATACTTCCAATTAATTCAATATTTATTGAGAAAAAATATATATTTTGTAGACTTTTCTTTAACTCTCCTACCAAAATAGTAGGTGGCCTGAGCTATTCAAGCTCATTACGATATATGTTTTCGATAAGGTAAACTCGATACGATTTATAAATAAATATTTTACAAACATAATTTGGAGTTCGATTTGTCGATAAGCTGAACGTGAATAAGTAAAAAATCAATTGAAGAACTCATGAACA
>CAOJBJ010056585.1:0-13199 GCA_948291685.1 Euphorbia celastroides
GGCGGTATGCGAGCTCCGGCAGCGAGACGGCCAACGGCGGTAGGGAACTCTGATGAGACAGCCAGCAACGGACGACGAGTTCCGGCGTGGGGATTTCGCCAAGATCTCATTTTGTCGGCGGAATGGAGTTGACGGAGGCGGATCGAACGGCGGCGGCGAGATCCGGCGGAGTTTGTCGCGAAACTTCCAGATCTGGCAGCAGAATGAGAGATCTGGCGGTTATGGGATGAACGGCAGCGGGATCTGGCGGTTTGAACGGCGGCGGGCAGCAGCAGGTTGAGCTAGAAAACGAAGAAAAACAGAGATCTGGCGGTTACGGGATGACGGCGGCGAGATGTGGCGGTTTGAACGGCAGCAGCGGGTTGAAAGCAGAAAAAGAGAGATAAAAAAGAAATGGAGAGGAAAAAGAAAGAGAAACAAATGGAGAGCAGAGAGAAAGAGATGGGTTTTTATTTATTTAAATTTTTTTAATTTATTTAATAATTTATTAATTTAAGTATTATATTCTTTTTTTGGATTTTGGTTTTACGCATTTTCTTTGTTCTCAACTATACCCCTAGGTTACGCATCTCTGCTAGGGTTTTGAAGACCCTTTCAGCCGCCGCCGTCGGCAGCCTCCGCCCGCCTCCTCTTCGGCCCTCTCCTCTACTCCCTCCTCTTCTCCGATGAAAGTGGCTTGGCACTTCCGGCCCTCTCCTCCGTCCCCTCCTCTTCGGCCTCTCCATGCTCCGCCCCCAACGACCTCTGCCGCCTCTCTCTGGTGACCGATGCTCCGCCCTCTCCTCTTCGGCCCAATCCTCCTCCCATCCTCTCCTCCGCCTCACCACCTCGTCGCCGCCTCCGTCGTTTTCTCTTTTGGTTTTAAATAAATTGCATCGTCTATTTTTTTGATGCTCTATACAGGACTGGTTTACTCAATCACGAGTACTTTACTCTACAATTGGGTTGGACTTCATCCGAATTTAGACAAGATACTTTGAGATCTTTCACTCTAGATATCCCGGATCATACTCTATTTGAAAGAGGAAGAGTTTTCAGATTTGTAATATTTAATGGTGTTATGGAGTAAGTATTTCAGGATTGTTGATAATCGGGATTGTTAGTCGAGTGTTAGAAATTATAAGTTGTAACGCTTATGTTTTGTCTGTCTTGGCTTAGGCCATGTCATCTTGCTGATAAATCATGTGTCTGTTAGTTTTGTTTTGTTTGTCCGACGTTTTATCTCCGGTGGTCTATTTTTAGTTTGCGAATCTGCTACAATAGTTGTTAGCTAGCTAGTGTAGCAGATTCTTCGACATGTAGGGGGATTCTTGTGTCCACCTTTGATTAGAGTTGTAACCATCTCTAATTTTGATTTATGGACTTTATCATTCAGTTAAAAAAAAGTATTATATTCTTTTTTAAATTGGTATATTATTTTTACAATCATATTATACAAGTTTTATATGTTTTTTGAAATTGGTATAAGACTTATACCTTTTTCGAAATCGGGATAATAATTTTACCAGACTTATACCTTTTTTGAAATAGGAATAATAATTTTACCCAGACAATGTAAAAGTAATATACCTTTTTTGAAATCGGTACAAGACTTATACCTTTTTCGAAATCAGATAATAATTTTACCTAGACAGTGTAAAAGTAATATACCTTTTTTGGAATTTGCATAACTTATACCTTTTTCGAAATCAGGATAATAATTTTAGTCAGACAGTGTAAAAGTAATATACTTTTTCAATAATACAACAATTCGAAAAACGAAAAAAAGTTCGTCAAAAGTATATCATCATGGATCTTGTTTTAAAGATAAAAATATAAAGAACAAATATTCGAAAGAATCGTGTCAAAAAAATCAACGGTTTGAGAGATATGGTCGTTTAAAATTTTGAAAAATCAAAATGAATGAGGAGAGAGATAGTGGGGACCACTAAAATACAAGGAAAACTCAAGATCCAGTATTGTTATGAATAAAGTAGTAAAAATGTAGTTGTAAAACTATAATTATTTTACTCATTCCTAATAAAATTAGAAACACACCCCCTAAGTCTGGTATTGGCTATAATTATCCGTTAGTGTTGTGTTATATGGGTTCAACCTCACTTATATGCTTGCTCAAGTTATCAAGTCCAACACTCTCGATGTCCATGAAAATTCTACATGGTATCCAGTAGCGAATCTAAAACTTCTACATGTGGTCCATATATAAAAATATTATGAATGTATGTTTTAAATTTTGTGTAATTATGTATTAATAGAAAAAAAACTCAATTATTACTTTATTTTGCTGAGTTAAAAGCGACAAATCAATAAAAGAAATATAAACAATAATAAATTTGGGAAATTAATTAGAAAAAGTATGAAAAATAACTAATTTGATTGCTAAAATTTATTATTTTCTATGACAGTTTTCCATTAGAAGCTTTTTCAATAGAAGTTATTTAATAGAAGGGGTTCGGTTCAATGATATATTTTTTGTGGTATTTATATAAATATTTTCATATAATATTATACTAAAATTCAAAAATAAGTGGGTTTCATGAACCCCATTCCCCTCAACATAGATTCGCCCATGATGGTATCAAACCAGATTAAGGCCTAACAATCAAAAAGATCTTAGATTCGTGTTGAAAGCTTGATGGAGTTTGGGCCAGCCAGAAAAACTAGACTCGTTCGTAACCTTGAGTCTCCGAGGAGACAGGTAAAGGCATGTTTGTCGAGTGACAACTGGTCTAGGCCCAATTGCATTTAAGAGGGAGTGCTGGAGATATTGGGTTATCCCACATCAGAAATAACAAAGATAAAGAATGGTATATTAGTAAAGTATGTTAAGCCTTAACACAAGCCAATTGGTTTTGTGTTATATGGACTCGACCCCACTTATATGTTCCGCTCAAATTATTCTACACTAACGCATTATGGGTACAACATTGTGATGGTTGTTAATTAATGTTTAACATATACCACTACTTGCAATAGTTTCTCTTAACATCAGCTTGTAATTGGTTGACATTTATAATAAGTAAATAGTTACTCTTAAAGTAAAAGATAAAATTAGGAATATTTTATATGTGAGACATATACTCCGATATATAATACGTGTTGTTCTTGAAAAAATTTGTGTATTTTTCTAAGTTTAAAAGGAAAGAGAACCTTTTAAAAGTTCAAAAAGTAAATATTTACTTCTTCCCCCAAAAATGGCGTCAATTTGGTTGGGATGGGTCGTAGTTTTTCTCCCAAACTTTGATGTTTTGAAATCGTTATAATGTATACTCTGTTGATTGTCAACTTGGTGAGCACTGTCTCGGCCTATTACAAAGGCAATCCTTCTATTGATTATTTCGTTCAAGTCAAACATAGTTCCATTGAATACAATGTTGCTAAAATTCAACAAAGAAGGCGTCGGGAGAACTACATTCAATTTTGTTTCTCATGTTTCGGGTTAAAGTAGGCCCAATTCATATAACAAAGCCCAAAGAAAATGCGGGACCGAGAACAAGTGGTTTTCCCGCTACTTGATTGGAAGGAAACTCTGATCCTTGGCTATTAGGCGACCGTCCTTTTCACTCTCAACTACAGTTCAATCCCACTGTGCCATAATTAGTTCGTTGAATTCTCATTTCAATAATTCCTCAAGTCTTCTGGAGGATTACAGACCTCCGGAAAAGGTAGGTCTCCAGCTTTTAATCGATTTTGTTTTCGTCTGTAGATCTCGAATCAGGCCACCGTAATTGTAATTTTTCTCCCTTTTCTCGTTATTTCGCCTATATTTGCAGAATTAATGTGTTAGATTCTTCGAGATTTTGTCGTATTTGTGATACAGAGTGAATTTATCGGTTAATTAGGCTGGCGATGGCGACGAATTGCGGTGATAGAATTTTTATTTATTTTTTTTTGGCTCTGCTTATGTTTCTGTAGTCTGTGGATGATCGGTTGATTTTGCTTTCAGAGATTAAGTTATGGTGTTTTAGTAGCTAATCTAGCTTTGTTATTGTGCTCGTTTATATGATTTAGAAATTAGGGCAATTGTTCTGTCTCTCAGAGACTGAGCTTATACTTCTAGCTATGGGGAGATTTTCGATTTAGAAATGGTAGAAAAAATTTTCTGTTTCAACGTTTACACAATCTTTGTTCTACAATATTTTGAATGGTTTCAGAATTTTCGTTTCATTTTTATGTTCTTGATTACCTCAATGAATTAGTCCATAGTTCTTTTTTTTGTGCAATGAGTTTGTAATTCTTTTGTCCTAGCAGCATTAGGTCTCTCTTGAAGGAGAAATACACGCAATTTGTTGGAGAAGCTATTGTTCTTTTCCTAGCAATGGAGAATATTGCTAGTGCCATCAAGAACCAAATAGCAGCTCTTTTGCGAGTTATAAATGTTACAAGTTGCTTTGAGGATGACAACATTCCATGCCACATTGAAGAGGTATTTATGCTTGGATGTTAGACCATCATCTTTCATTTTTTTTAGCTCGACTTATTGAGTTTCGTTTATTACTTTCGGTCCTCAGATTCAGTAGTGTTTTCTTTACCGATATTGCAGGGCTTATTCTTGGGTTCTTATGGTGCTGCAAGTAATAAGGCCACTCTGAAAAGCAAGAACATTACACACATCTTGACCGTTGCTAATGCTTTAGTCCCGGCTCATCCTGATGATTTTGTATATAAGATTATTCCCGGTAAATCAATGCTCCCCATTTTCTGTATAAACATTTGTCTTACATATGAAGATGACATAGATAATTTTATTGTGATCGCTCTTAATAAATGTTGTTGATTGTCACTGCAAAAAAGATTATATGAAAGTGGTAGTACAGAAACCGAAATAACTTCATAGTCATCGTTTCGATGCAGTTGCTGATAGAGAAGATGCAAATTTGCAACAGTACTTTGACGAGTGCTTCGACTTCATTGATGAAGGTAAAGGACAAGGCGGTGGCGTTTTGGTTCACTGCTTTATAGGAAGATCCAGAAGGTGATTTATCTTTTCCCGGCTAAATTAGTTAGATAAAAATAGAGATGTCGGTATTTTTCATTTGATTGATTGACCCGATTTCATATTACTCATTGTAGATTTCTTATTACTGACTAAGTATGTTGTTTATATATATATATATATATATATATATATATATATATATATATATATGATAATTACCTTCATTTCTTTTAACATTTTGGTACTTGACATTATGATAAGTAGCATAGCCCTGTGTACTAAAGTATCGATTTCCATTTAGTGTGACGATCGTTGTTGCTTATCTTATGAAAAAACGTGGCATGAGCCTATCAGAAGCTCTTGAACATGTAAAAAGCAGGAGACCTAAGGCCGGTCCTAACTCGGGTTTCATCAGACAATTGCAAGACTTTGAGAAATCACTTCAAGCTACAGGTACTTAATTCAATAAACTTTCTTTCGATTATTATATGAATATGGTTCATAAGGCGGAAGTCAATAACCCGAACATTCTAGTCCTGTGAGATTTTTTTGTTGCACTAACCAACACTTGTAACTTTTTCTTTTGTAAGGTATCAAATCATAATGAACAAAGATGAATGGACCTGGGAGAGTATTATTGTATAATTTCAAAGGCACAGATCAAAACTCATAATGAAAAATCATGCTGCAGGACTCGATAATTATCCGTGCTAATATCTCAGGTATATATTTATCTGGATTTTTTTTGTAAATTCGAGATATGGTACACAAAAACTATACATAAACGAAGCAATTGCAATGTTACTTTGTTGTGTGTTTTCTAATTATTTAGCATTTGTTCCGATAATAGTGTGAAATTATATTTCGGGGTTAATGCGAGTACAACATAAACACTTGTCTTTGAATTCAACCAACAAATGTAATTAGAAACACAATGACATGATTGTGAATTCTACAACTATGTGGTAGGAAGAATAGACATTCAAATTGATAATGTGGTAAAATAGACACTATAATTTATAAAATAGCTACATTAGATTGCCTATTTTAATGTGAATTGGGTTTTTTTAATATAAAATAATCATAAAGAATTAAATAACTTCCTTAGTATACTTCATCAACATTAAAATATATTAAAATTAATTGCACAATTGTCTATTTGAATGTCTACTTGTGGAAATTCAAATAGACAATGTATATAATAAATGATGATACATCATCGTGGAAAGAGGGAATGGATATTCTATTGGAGAATGGTTTTTTAATTTTATGTCTATTATTGCTTATGTTGAGAAAATTAGAGAAATACACATTTTATTGAAGATGTTCTTGGAAGAAAATAATTTGAAACTGGCAGGGCCCATTATGACCAATTAAATTGGGCTCAAATTTCGGCCCAGTTGAAAATAGCAAGTATCATTCTTGGGTAAAATTTTTTTTAGACTCTGTAGTATTGAGTTTTTGTCATTTGTTCTTGTGAGTATAATTTGTCACCTCTTTAGCCATTATACAATGATGTTAATGCTTATTTGGTCCCTAAGCTGTTCAATTCACTACATTCTCGAGTTTTATGTTGTAAAAACTTCATTGGCAGTATTAATGTGTGACTCTAAGGAGATTCAAAAAGGTAACAAATTACGAATCACGGGGACAAATTTGATTAGGTAGACTGTCATTTTGTTAGTAATTCATCCTCGAATTTGATTTTTCTCTTATACAAGTTTACAATTATTCATGCACGAAGTTTCGAGTTATCTTATCATGCCAAAAGTACAATTAATATTACCAACTTTCACAACACTATAATTGAAAATGTGGGTCCGTTCATGTTTATATAATATATGCATCCATCCAAATATTATGTCTCCTCTCATATATTAGCTGTTACCTGTCTTGTATTCATTATCCACATGATACATCACTATCATTGTACTAACTCAAATTTTATAGCTCAAGGATTAACCAAATATAAAAGAATTATTAACCACGATAATCCATCCGAACCAAAACAATTGTTCAGCGATTTATTTTCACTTGGTTGAGAAGGATAAACTATCTACAATTCACTTATGCTAGATATATGATGTTTTATGTAGCATATACTGCTTCTTTAACTAATCAAAATAAAAATCGTAAGGATAAACTAACTGTCTATAATTTTTTGTTTTTTTTTTTTCCTTTTCCTCTCTAGCTAGCTTTTTGTTGAATGGAGGTGTGTTTCATAATAAGTGGGGGTTGAGTAATGCAGATAGTCGAATTTTTGCTAAATTTTACGGAATTGAAATCTGAATATACCAGCCAGAAAATGAGGGTGGGTTTGACTATATTTTTCAAAAAGTGGAGTAGTTGGATATATGAATTATTAGTTTTTTAGCATGTGATATAATTGCTCATAATTCCATGATAAGGATGTATAGATAGGCTATTTGGCCTATTTGCAGGTATTGTCTTGCTGGGTCTATGCTATTTACAATAGGCTCATAAAAAATCGAGTCGAACTAAAGGTTGGCTTTGTTATTTTGTATTTAATTGAATTGAACTGAGTTGAATCGAGTTGAAACTTAATGATAGTAGAACAAAATTTATTGACACAAAATTTAATGAAACTTATTATAATTTGATTCAAATGATTTGAAATTTAGTAAGCTTTATTCTTTTTAAAACTTTATTAAAATTGAATGAATTGAATGCGGATTATTTAAAACTTAATGGATTTTAACTGAACTGAAACTTAATAAATCTAAACTGAACTGAACTGAATGAAAAATAAATTGAAAAGAACAGGATCTAAGACAAGCTCGAGTTTTTCAAAACGAGTTTAATCGAGCTTTATATGAGGTTCGGTCTCAAGTCAAGTTTAATGCTTGATTTGGACTTAAAATCATAGTTTGGCCTTGCAAATTGAAGTTATGTATATTTAAAATTTTGTATCTCTTTAAAGTATCTAAATCTTGTAAAATATACATGCATGTAATGTATGTTATCTTTTTATTGTGCATCAAACAAAAATGATATACATCAAATATGCTATATTAATGTAATAGATATAAAAATAAGAATATAACATTAAAAGATATATACCAATTGAGTGTTAGTAAAATTGGTACACCTTCGAATATGTAAGTTGAAGATTTTGGGTTCGAAATCCAGTCTCTTCAAAGTTTAATTAATTAAAAGATATTGTACACTAATGGTTTTATATTGAAAATTTAATGTTGACAACCGGTTTGAGTATGCTCACAAACCTATTATGAAGTTTATTTACTGGTTTTTCGAGCTAAGTATGCCCTTTGTATAAGCTTGACAACCGAACCAATAATTTGTTCATACACAAACTTATTTATTAACAAATCCAGCTCAAATAAAGTTTTATTGAGCCGGGACTCAAATAGTTCAGGGTTAGCTAAATTTATTATCAAATTGAGCTTAGATAAAATTTTATTACAACCTTATTCTCTATTATTCCCTTTCTCACATTATTGGTATCAAGTGTTCAATTAACTATGATTACTAAGACGCTTCTTTGGACTAATTATTAAGGATAAGAATCAATATCAATTAAATAGACCCTGAATCTTTTTTGAATTTTCATTTTGATTTGGTACCAATTGACTATCCACTTCACTTATTTTCTTTAACTTTGCTCTCACGCATCATTCATAACTTTTACAATTGTAAATTCATTAAACAATACTTATAATGCTTAACGATAGATTTTTTAAAACTATTCAAATAAAATCATCAAGAACAATTAACAATAACACTAAGGCTCTTTTCTTTTTATTAGAATGGTTAACGGCTGAACTGAACTGAAAGTAGACTCATTTGAAAGTTATTGACTGAAAATTATTTGATATTTATTGAGATGTATTTAAATTTGATGAAACTAAAACTTATATGATACTAATCGAAATTAAATGATATTCAAAACTATTTCAAATTTGTCGATAGTTATCAAAATTTAATGATATTGAATAAATTTCTAATAAAAAAAATAATAAAACAGAGTTGAATGAAACTGAAACTAAATCAAATAGAAAATAACATGTAACAAACACAGGCTAACGGTGATAAACCAAAAAGATCTAAAAAATTTGTTGAATATGAAGATTATTTTTGAAAAAAGAATGTATTTATGTTATAAGAAAAATAAATACTGAAAGAGAGTAATAGGAGTGAGAAGTGGGGCCCAAATAACATATTAAAAAAACTTATTAGAAAAGATTCCTTTTTCTCCGGTAAGATACAGGCTAACGGACAACTCCCGCCATTACTTAGCTGCCGTCATCTTTTTCTTTTTCTTTTTCCTTTTATTTTTTGTCTCCCTCTCAGCTCGGCTTCATTTTTGTAAGCCTCTTTGTCCCTTTTTAAGGTTAAGCAAATAATTAGCAGTTACACTAAATTAGGGTATTCGAATTTTTTTTAAAAAAAATCTAAATAAAATAATCAACCAAATTAATGTGATTGAATGTTTTAGGTGTTTTTTTAAAAAAAATTATTTGGTTATAATCTTGTATTATACATTTTGTAGATCTTATGTTCGCTCGACTTATATCTTTTAATATATTTAAATTTTAGTAAATTCGCAGCGATACACTTATTCAATCAATCAATTAAAAACAATTACAAAGTTTGTCACTTGTATATTGTTTAACATTGATAATTGTATATAGATCTATTATATAAAGGATCGGTCGAGCAACTTAAAAAAATTAACTGCCCGTAAGCCTTGCTACAACCTTCGAAGAAAATTAAAAACACTCCAATTTTTTAAGAAAAATAACGATAATCAAACAATTTTTTTTGTTCCGGATATCTTTCAAATCTAAAAAAAAGTTAGAAATGACCACCGAAACTATACTAGCATTATAAACGTGGCATAAAGAATAAAAGTTGAAAGCTATTTTGTTTCATATTATTTTGTCAAGCAGTTAACGAGACAAATATGAAAGACAAAACATGAAGACTGTTGCAAAATGGTGAGTTCAGTAAAACTAAGATTGTAGTTTTTGCTAATTCCGGGACTATTAATATATTAAAAAATAGTTGAAGGACCAAATTAAATAATATAACGTATGTGAAAAACAGGACAGAAAAGTCAAATAATTGAGTTGTGCGTAGAAAATTGAGAGTTTGAGATTCTTTTGTACTTTTTACTACCTCCATTATTTTATAAGTGTATTTCACAAAGATTAAGAATGCATTAATTAAACATAAAAAATCTCTAATATACCCTTTCAAACATAATGAATGCAATCAATATAATGAGAATTAATCCCCACTTGCACACTAATTAATAAGGGCAGAAGTGCAAAACTGATGAAATTAAATCCTTGAAAAATGGAAATAACACCTAAAAAATAAAGTGAGATTTGGCAAAAACGCCACTTATAAAATAATGGAGGGAGTAGTATTTTCGTAAGATATTTCTTTTCTGAGTCATAACTCATAAGTTAAAAAAAGTACTGTTCTCTATTGCAAATCAGGACCTGTCTTTTTCTTACTCTGACATACCTACCCCTTCACTTTTATTTATTCACAAAATAAAATTGAATGAAATTATATATATGTATATGCACTAAAAGATAATTGGGTTAAATTGGGAATGGCTATCTCTTATAAATTGTATCCTAATATCGAAAATATTTCATGTCAAGTCAAAAGCATTGTCCTTTTTGGTATGAAATAACTTATAAAATAAAGGCTTAATGCATCGGGACCTCCATGAAGTTGTCCCGAATAGTCCCTCGTTCCCTGAACTTTCAAGTATGTCTCTCACGCTCCTGAACTTGTGAAAATGTACTTATTAATCCCTTTCAACTTACAAAAATGCACCGCTTTGCCCCTTAAATGCCACGTGTCGGCTTCTAATGGCTTGACTTTTAAAAAAATTTATTTTTTCCATCCAACCATAAGTTGACATGTGGAATTCCTAGGTTTAAAAGCACTTTTTTGACAAGTTTAGTGGGGTGAGAAACTCTTATGAATAAGTTCAAGAGGGTGAGAGACACACTTGAAAGTTAAAAGGGGGCAAGGGAAAATTTAAGACAACTTTAAAAAAGTCCCTATGTATTAGACCTAAAGTAAATGAGATGAAAAGGTAACATATAGATATAGGAAAAATAAATTAGATGGTCTCATAAAGTAACTGAATTGCTAAATTGGTTTATGTTGTACCAACATGGGCAATACATTCACGGTCCGCAATGCCCCCTCAAGTCCGTGGCAATGGGATGAAATTAGAAAATTTATCTTAATTATTTTTCATGTAACAATTAAATTCATCCACATTTGACATTTCTTAGAAAATCTGAATGTTAAACCAAATTTAATTATGAATATTTCAAGTTAGTATACAAATCTCTTTTAAAAATTCACATATTTAATAAAATTTTTTATAATAATAATTGTTTTTTTTTTAAATTATTTTGGAGACCCGTAGCATGGGATTAGATTTTTATTTATAATTTTAGATATAGAAAATTACCAACAACGTCAAATAATTATCTGTATTAACTAACAACAAGTCAATAATGTGTGTCACATTAATTCCCAAACAAACCCATTTCTCCTTTTTTCATTGTCTTGAGCTTTTTCATGTGTACATTTTCCGTACAACTTGCAGAATTTTTACAAAGTAGCAATTTAAAAACAATCGATCCAAAACCAACAATATAGCAGAAACTCCAACAAAATGTTTGGAATTACAACAAATATTTCAACTTAGAAAAAGTTGATTATTCCACTAATTGATCGAACTATAATAAAATGTTGTTCAACAAAATTCGATACCAATGGTCTTCTAACCTTTACAAGTTAATTAATAAACAGAATTTTTATTAAATCAAAATTGGTAATATGATTGAGAATTAAGCTTAATCAAATCATCGTCACCTATACCACTAACTGATTAATTAGTATAGGGAGCAAAATGTAAGGAAGTAGGGAATAATAGAATAAAATACATTGATTCACAATTTAATTGAATAAACTGAAGAGTATTAAATTACTTTGATGGCATATGTTATGAATTTAGGGGAATGTGATAATGTAATTAATTAATCTACATATAGTATATATTTCTTTTGTATTGCTTGTGATCACTCCAGTTTTTAAGAACCGGAATAACCGGGTCAAAATGCTTTCGTTTTTTATTTTAAAAATACTCTAATTAATTCCTAATTCACGATTATATATCATATAGAATCTTTTACTGGATAGTTGTACTAAACATTCCTATCAATTAATTATACTTCATTAATTAATATACACAAATCCATGATATTAACCAATTGGCCTTTCATCAATTGATATATCCACTAGTTTTGATAGGAATGACCAAAGATTAAACATTGACTCATTCAAAATCTTAATACTTAAAAAAAATCCATGATATTGATACCTCTATTGCTAAATAATAGGCTACTTATAGCATTTGATTTTATAAGAATTTTGATAATAACATTGGAATCCGGAGTGGACGCAGATTGGATATGAGGGGGCCAATCTTTATATATATAATTTTAAATAAGCAACTCTTTAGAGTAATTTATATGTCAATCCAATATACTTATGCAAAAAGTTGATAAACATTTTGAAATTACGTTTATGCAAAAAAAAAAAAAAAATACATCCATATAAACAAGACTATAATGTTTTTCAATTCGGTTGTTCAACTACATTTGACATAAAAAAGATTGTTAGAGCAATATAAATATCAATCCAAGATATTTATGAAAAAACTTGATAGACACATTGAAATTAAGTTTATACAAAAAAAAAAAAACAAAACAAAATTAATCAATAAAAAGAAGACTATTACGCTTTTCAATTTGAATACATTTGGCACTTTAATAATTTTTTCTCATGATAAGAATTAATTATATGAACTTTCCCATTCACTAAAAGAATACACTTATATAAAAAATCAAGCAAATAAAATAATAACAAAAAGTAATAACAAAGTAATTAAAAATTAATTATCGAACCTTAAATTAAAATTCAAATTCATACTAATTATTTAACAATAATTGCTCCAAATCAAATAAATAAGTTGATTTGAATCAGTTTGATGAGTTGAAAAGGAGGTTTCTCTTTACTAGAACGGAGAAAAAAACAAAATAGAATGGAGGAAAAAGAAACAAAAGATGAGTAGTCATGAGGGATCGAACCTGGGTTGCGCAAAAAGCAAACAATTCATTTGAACACGCTTAACCAATTGGGCCACTCGAGCCAAATCTTACATGTCAACCAACCTTAA
>CAOJBJ010057115.1:0-17902 GCA_948291685.1 Euphorbia celastroides
AGTCCAACACACAAATCATGACATGTTACCCGAACCCATCTCTGGTTTACTTTTTAGGGTTTTCTTAATTGACCTGTAAAAATTTAATTAAGTGGCGACTCCATAACACCAGGCTTCACTAGAGGCCTAACTTGGTACAAAACCGGTGGGCGTGCTCCCAAGTTTCTTATTTTATTTTATTATTTTTAATCCTAAAACTAAATGCAAATGCTATGATGAACAATGCAATCAATCAAGCAAAAATTCAGCACAAAAAATTTATTATAAAAATTTCCTAGTCCCTATAAACTCTAATATGAACACCTATTGTTTCCTGACAATGACGCCAAAAACTTGTTCGCCATTTTTCTAATTAGTAATAAAATATATTTCTAAAAATGCACTGGTGTTGTCAATACCGAATACCAATCTAGAAAAATGATGATAACTGCAAGTATACAGTTGCGATGTAGTTTTAAAAAGATATCGATCCCACAAGCAAGGAAGGAAATATAATAAGTCAATTTGAAAGATTGAAATAAAAATAAAAAGATTATAAAGTTAATAACAAAGGTTGGATAATTTAGAGAAAATCGGTATAAAGTGGAGAGTAGAAATATACAATTGAAAAGAACGTTTTGAAAGATTCTAGTTGTAGAAAAATAGTTATATGAAAATCTCACTACACCATAGATGGCCTGTAGTGACCAAAATATGAAGTGTTGCCTTCAAAAGGTTGCAAGAAAGGTGGGTAAAATCGATTCTTCATTTCATAACATTCAAAATAGACACTCCAGAATCCACATGAAATGACTTTTCCAATCCTAGTGTATGTATGAATCTATTCAGTCTCAAAAGCACTAAAAATCAATCTAGTGATACGACTAGTTTGTGCCAATCCTAATTATAAATAAAAAATTAACCAGTTCATCTATAGTTAACTATCAAACTTATAACCATCATACAAGAAACACAATATAACACATAGATATATTATAACCTTCGTGAGAGTATAATATATGCAGAAAAATAAACTAAGTTATAGTGGTATACCTAACGAATTAAAGGGAGATCAAACCTTGTTAATATAATTATACAATTATCATTCCGTGCATAGCACGACACAACACTAGTACAAATAATATCAAATTCATGTTCGGAGAAATGTCCTAATAAGGGTAATTGGCATTTGCCAACTCTTTCCCTCAAAATAAGCTTCGATCCAGTTCATCAGGTCCAACCCGAGACCTTGGTTCAACCAAGAGAATCCAACTCGCAATTCTGGTGAATATTGTAAAGGATCACAATTTACACTCCATCTTCCCAGTTCTCTACAATCACTTCACTCCCTTCAACTGACACAGTGAAAGGGGGGAGCCGGAGGGGGCAACTGTCCTCCCCAGCCGCCGGAGACCTTTAGAAGTAAGGTATTTTTGTCTCCCCTCATTTGGCCCCGAAATTGCAGGTGTTGTTGGCGTTGAATTGTTGAAACCCTAATTTGAGAAGAGAAGACGAAGGGAAAAGAGGGCTTTGGGCGGCACTAAGGTGTTCATCGGGCGGGCTTGGGCCAGGCTCGACCGGGCTCATCGGGCTTTTAGTTGAAAATGTCAATCCAAGCCCGGTCCAAGCCGATATTTAGAACTTCAGGATCAGGTCGGGCTCGGGCCGGGTTTATGAAGTCAAACCCAAACCCGGTCCAAGGCCCGTTAATAATTTTATTTTATTATTAAATAAATTATAAAAAATAAAATGCTATATACATTTTACATCTAAACATATATTATAGAAAAATTCTTAAAAGTTTAGTTAATAATTTAGTAAATTAATATTAAAACTAACATATAAACTATTAAACATAATATAAAAAATATAAAATAAATATATTTTTATTCGTCGGGGCGGGCTCGGACCGGGCTCGGGTATTTATACAAAAACCAAGGACCATAAAATTTCGGGCTTTTGTGGGCTCGAGCCCGAGCCGGGCTTTATATTAAAAAGTATACCCAAACCCGCCTATTTTAAGCGGGCTCGATGGGTAGCCCGGCCCGTGAACACCTGTAGGCGGCACTAGTGAAAACGCGTCGTTTGCCGTTTCATTTAATTTTTTTATTTAATCATTATCGAAACGGCGTCGTTTTGTCGCTTGTCCAACTTAAGCCCTTTTCCTCTTTCAATTCAGTAGCTTCTGGTTCCAATTCCAACTTTTCATCGTTCCTAATTTCCAATCTCAAAAGTCAAAACTTCCTCAGTCCTCTTGCCGTCGCCGAAAACTGCCGTCTCTCGCCGAATTGCATTGTACAAGTTTTTGAAAATTATGCTTTAAGTTTTAATTTCAGACTTTTGCCTCACTCTTGTTTTTTGCTATTTTATATTCATTTTACGTGTGAAGAATCTATTATCTAGCTTTCATTTTTTATGTAGGTATTTCCTTTTTTCTTGATGTAGTCAATATATACTTCTTCTACAAATTAACAGGTTAGAATTTTACTTTTACTTTAAAGTTAATGAAATTTGAAGAAATATTTAAAATTATTATTTATCAAATTAGTAAGGTTGTTGTTTATTGTTTGGAATTTGACATTTGTTGATTGAAATTAGTTTTTAATTTGTTATTGTTACTTGTTAGACTCTGTGAAATTGGTTAGGGTTTATGAACTTGACATTGCAAATTATGAAATTAGTGGTTGTAATTGATTGAATGAATGTTAGTTAGAATTTTCGGAATTTATTCTTGTGAATTATAAACATTTTGACAATAGTTGATGTTCGTTTTCATATGCAATTTCCATTTGTTAGATGTTTGAATTGAATTTATATGTTGGTCGGAATTTTTCGTCGACGGTTGACAGTGGCCGGTCGGACTGTTCCCCGAGCTCCGGTCCCTGCTGACACCACAAGCCCTATTATGAGCGGTTCCGACAGCGACGACCACCGTGCCGCTGCTGGTTGCGAAGATCATTCTCTCTCTAAATCACAGGTCTATTTTCTATACCTGCATTCAAGCCATTGTTAATAAATTCCTCTGGATACTAAGAATTCTAAGCGAGTAAAATGTTGATTGATTTTGTTTTTCTCCATTTAGTTTGGAAATTGATGCGTGTGCTAAATACTTTAGTCCACTAAGGGTTTCTTTGCATATTGCCCCTCCCGAGTGCTTGTGTTAAGGGGTATGGTAGAGCTGCTACAGATCGGTTTAGAGGCTTAAGGCTTGATTGTTTTTTTTTTTTTTTGAAAAGCAGGCTTGATTGTTTAAAGTTATAGGTCCAGGTGATATCTCGAGACTTTGAGATATTGTTATGCTCGGACCAGCTATCTGATGTTGTGACTGTTCATTTTGGCGTTGGGATGCATTCATGTGTTCTTCTGTGTTTCTTCTTTTTGTATCACTGACGTGGACTTGTGTTATTATCATTTTTGTGTCGGATGTGATGCTTCAAATATTAGGTGCGGTTGCTGTCGGTTTCATTATAAGTCTTCAGCAAAGTTTGTTCTTTCTATCATTGTGTCCATATGTTGTTTCTTTCTGTCACTGGTATCATTTTGTGAAGCATTCTATTTTGTGTCAATAGAGACATCGTGACCGCAGGAGGGACAAAGATAGAGATGGTGATCATAGTTTACGAAGCAGAATTGATAGGTAATGATAATTGATGAACTGACTGAAACTGTATTGCAATGTTTGATATTTGTTACTTCATTGAATGGTAAATAATCGTCACCAAACCACATTTATAAGTGATCTAAAGTATTAACAGGGACAGGGAAGACAGGCACATACATCGTTCAAGATCTCCTGGAACAAGATTTTCGGACCGTAGATCAAAGCCTCGTTCGCCCTCACTGTCAAGGTCTATTAGGTATGTTGTTGTGACTCTAGAAAAGTTTTTTAAAGACTCGTTCTATTGATTTATCAAACACCACTCTATGTACCCTTTATATTGTAAGATGCTTATGAAGCCTTTCTTTTGTTTTGTTGTTGAATCTACTGGCAGTAAAATGATCATTGGTTTGTGATTTTTTTGGTATGTGACAATACTGTTACTTACTTGGTGAATAATTCTGTGACTAACAGTTATTTGTTTTGCATCTGTTTGGTGTTTGTTTGTTTCTTTTGTAATGCAAGGTGATGTTCAGATTCTTTTACTTAAAAACATTTCTAAGTTTTGTGGGCGTTTGTTTTCTGAAGGTGATGCAGTTGTAAATGTTTATATAAACCATGAAAAAAAGTTTGCATTTGCTGAGATGAGATCTGTTAAGGAGGCTAGTAATACAATGGCTTTCAGGCTTTAGATGGAATCATAATGGAGGTAATTGAAAGTTTGAGTTAGATCATTTTAGGTCGGAACTCTTACAATGTGTGCACTTTTAACGGGGAACTGAACTTGAATCTTTTCTGTTGAAAAAAATGTTTCAGGGATCTCCTGTCAAAGTGAGGAGACCTAGTGACTATAACCCATCGCTTTCTGCAACACTTGGTCCCAGCCAGCCCAACCCCACTCTTAACTTGGCTGCAGTTGGCTTGAATCCAGGCTCTGCCAGTGGTGACTGCCTCTATTATCATACTATTATTGTTGCCTAATGTTTACGTTGTTTGTTTGAACTAGTACTGGCTATTATTGATAGTTGAGTGCGTTGATTATTTAATAAAAAACAATAAAACAAATAATGTAGTGGAATGAAAAATGTGGCTTTTGTTGGGTCAAAATATGTTGGTATGTAATGATGAAATGAGGTAGAAAAAATGAGAGTTTAGTTTGAAAAGTAAGATATTTGAACATCTGCATTTCACAGTCATAAAAATTAGGCACAAACTTTGAATTTAGGAAAGTTGTAACCGGCCAAGTAAATCTATTTATAGGAAGTTTATTTTGTAATAATGTGTGAAAAATAGATGTAATAAGAAGAGTAATTTGGTGTGAGTTTTTCTATTTAGTTAAATAGTTTTTTATTAATATTCCTCGTCATTAAGTTAACAAAGTGAAGCCCTTTTTGTCATTCATTGCAGAGACTAATGTTACAGCCTGTTGCAACCAAAGTTGTTTGCCTGACTGAAACGGTGAACCCAGATGAGCTTAGGGATGATGAGGAGTATCAAGACATTTTGGATGACATGAGAATGGAAGGCCAGAAATTTGGTAAAATCTCCGAGCTATTGTTTTTATGGTTTTACCCTCATAAATTCTGAAGCTCCTTATATTAATTGATTTTATCTAATTTATCAGGGCTAACGCAGACAGGATTTGATTATCCCTTGTTTATCTCTACTCGAGATCCTTCTCTTAAACAAAACATAACGGTCTTATAAAGATTTTGGATTCTGTAGTTTTCATATTTTCACACAATTAATTTAGGTACATTGGTAAATGTCGTGATCCCTCGCCCCGGACCAGATGGTGAAACTGTCCCAGGAGTTGGGAAGGTGAGTTAACATGTTGCGTATGTGGTTGGCCTGGTCAAACTGGCCCTTGTTTTGTCTGAACTCTCTGAGTTGGGTGACAACTGATGTACTTTCAGGTGTTTTTGGAGTATGCCGACATTGAAGGAGCTTCAAAAGCTCGGGCTGGGATGAATGGAAGGAAATTTGGTCCAAATCAAGTTGTAGCGGTGTTTTTCCAGGAGACCAAGTTCTATCAGGCCCAATATGATGGCTAGTTCACTGTTTACATTGTGCAGCTTTTGAGTGTGTTGTGTCACTTGTGTGTACTATGGAATTTGTACCATGAGCAACTGCTTACTCTGAAGAGAAGTAACTAGATGAAATTTTACTTGTCAAGTCATGACCTGCAATTTTCATTGTTCCATCTAGACTTCATACAAGTTAAATATGTAATCTTTTTTATCTATGAGTTAAGTTGCCTATCTTGTATTTTGCTACTATTAGTTTTAGGTATCCATGTTAAGGCACAAGGAATACGAAATTCAATAGTCATTTAAACCTTGAATATGCTTTTTCTGTTATGCAGTGACTTGTAATCATCCATTGTCCCTCAAGGTATTGTTTACAATTGATTAGTATCATCTTTTAATGTCAATAATTCACTTGTATTACTTAGTTCAACAGTTTAGATAATCACAAGGCATTTGAGTAACGGAATTTGAGTCTAAGATGTATCTAGTTGTCAATTGAAAAACGAACAGTGAAAATGTGCACATGGGTGGGTTGTAAGTTTGTAACACGCAATTAAGGCTCTCAAAAAATGCGGTGGGTCATGGTTAAAATTGCGTGTCCAATTATTTTCAACTTTTTGAAGGATTAAAAGCATGATTCGATGAATAAAGTTACTCTCCGAAATAATAGGTCTTTTATAATTTTTATATAACAACTCATGATATGGTGTCCGTTAAAATTATTTTTTTTTAAAAAAAAAACATACTTTCGTTTTAATTCAGATTTTTTCCACAAAAATGGGTCTACAATTACAGAAAGTTTATAAAGAAAGATTTTCCAATAATAAAGTATGTAACAAAATGGGATAATGGGATAATCATGTTCATTTTATTTGTCAATGACCCCCAAACCTAAAAAAAAATGGACCACCTGTATATATTTCAAGTTATATGTGACATGAATAGATAAAGAAGAGGACTATAGAATGTTAGGGCTTTTTAAGGCATATAATTTAAAGCCCAATACTTAAGTTTGGACTTAAAATTAAAAATGTCTCTTAAAATTTTTTATTTCTGTCAATCATATATTCTAGCATTTTATATTCTCCAATTTATTTAAGTAATTGGTTTACTCTGTTTTTTTATATTTTATCAAGTGCAACAAAATGACTATAATATCATTTCTTAATAAAAAAACTGAATTCCTTTTTTTTAAAAAAAAGATGTCTAATAATGGACTTACATTAATATTTAAAAATCTTATCTCTTCTCATCCCAGTGTGAACTCGAATCTGCAACCTCTAGGATCACAGATTCAGTTGTTAACCACTCGGCTACAATCTTTGCCACATAAAAAAATTGAATTCCTTAATAAAACAATTTTATAAGTAAAGCCTGGTTTGAATAATAAAATTAACATGAATTGAAAGTGAATTAATTTACTTGCAAAAAATAAAATAAAAAGGTTTCAATACTCTTAAATGCAAAATTTATTTTGAATTAATAATTATTAGAGAAGAAAAGATATGACCAATTAAAAGGTGATACAATCTCATAAATCCGTATTTACTTTAGTATTTTATCTGTATTTTAGTTCTATTGATCGAACCAAAAAATTTTACCCCGACTGTAACGACCCGGCTCCGCCACTGACGAAGGTCATGATTGCTTTGTTTTGAACAAATATAAATATTACTTTATTCATTTCACTATTAAATTAAATAAGTGAAATTCACTTATTCAACGATGTTCTCTCTTCTTAAAAACAACCTTGAGATTTATGTTTTATCAAAAGCACCTCTGAGGTTTCGCATTATTATCAAAAAACGGATTTTCCATCCAACAACAGTTAAATGCTGACATGGCGAATGGGCAAAATTGTCAAATCATTTCATTAAACCCTAACCCTAAACTCAAACCCATTACTCACTACCTTAACCCAAAAGCCCAACCATAACCCTAATCCAACTGTTGTCCCCTAACCCTAGTTGTCGTCGTTGCCGGTACCATCACCGGAAAATCATGATTCCGACAAAAACCCCAAAACCGAACCTCCTTCTTCGGTAAATTGAGACCTCCCTTTTCTACAGCCGCTTGTTTTGCTGAATAAACACTCCTCCACCACCCTTAACTTGTAAATCCCAATTTCCTCAGATCTCGATCCAAATTAGAACTGAAACGGTGAAGATTTTCGACTTTGGTGAACGATCTAGATGACAGCGCAAGTAAAGTGTTATCCGACAAGGAAACTGCCGCTTCCTCTTCGTATTTAGTCGTCGACGGCGCGTTGTTCATGTCGATTCCCCGGAAGAACGATCTGATTTCAGCTCGACCAAAATCCGAATTTCAATCTGCGTGTAACAAATCAAAATAATTGAGAAACGGTATTTGAATTTCTCAATTATAAAAGAAATCAATCACTTGATTAGGTAAAGAAACGTATAAAATAAAATGAAACCCTAAATTAGTCCTAATCCGTTGATCATTAAGAAAAAAATCAAAATCCAGATCTGGAGAAGAATAACAGAAGCAATACATATCTAAAAGAAAGGATGCCTGAAGATTGAAGCAAGTTAGGTTGGTGAGTTTCCCGGAGAAGAGAATGGCAAGAGAAGAGGAGACAAGGTGGCAAGATTTGATCGGAGAAGAGAAGCGGCGAGACAAGGTGGGATTTCGTCGAAAACAAGGAGAAAAGGTGGCTCTGGCATTTTTCCGATGAATTGGCTTTTACCGGTGGCGGGGTCGCTGACGACAGTGGTTAGAGTTAGGGTTTCAAGTGGGATAGGATTTAGGGTTGGGTGTTTGGGTATGCGGGTTAAGGTTTAAGGGATAGTGGGTAAATGGGTTAAAATATGAATTGGAATAAATTTCCCCTTATCATATCAACATTTAACTACTGTTGGATGAAAAATCCAATTTTTGATAACGGTGCGGAACCTTTGGAGTGCTTTTGATAAAAGTAAATTTCAAAGTTGTTTTTGAGAATGAGGGAAACTTCAAAGGAGATTTTTGAAGTTATCCAAATGATTTAATGAGTCGTTTATTTGATAATTAATTCATGATTAGGTGAAAATAAAACTTACTGCCCCATTTGTTTGTAGGATAATATTGTACAAAGAAAAATATCGTGTATAGAAAAATATTTTGCATAAAAATGGAATATTTTCCTACGTTTGGCTACAAATACTGAAAATATTTTTTTTGGTGTTTGCTTGCAATGGTGCACAATATTCCCCTAACACAAATTTCTATATATTCTTCAATTTATTTTATTTATAATTTTCTATTAAACTGTGATGAGGTTCAAAAAATTCAATAAGCATTAGTCGTAAGGAATCTTTTTGAAATTTACCCTATATATTTTTAGTTAAAATAATATTATTTATATATAATTCGTAAATTTATAATTTTAATATATTTGAAAAAATAGAAAATTTAATACAAAAATTTATGATTTCAATGTCTAACCCTAAATTACAATAGTTCAATTACATAATTTGCTTACCTAAATTATTAGTTTATTTAATAAAATCAAGATAAGATTATATGCAGATAGAAAGATTGATTTGTATTCAATGTACAATTTTAATGAAATTGCTCGTTTAGTAGAGATTACATTTCATTTTTATTTGGTAGTTTGTTCATAGACATTAGTTCCTAAAAATGACAAAATGAGAAATTTAAACATTTTAATTATCATTTCCCATTTTAAAAGCACACCTACAATTTAATTCCAAGGGAAAGAAACAGCTGACCCATAAGAAAAAATAGGAATCTCCAGCGGTCGTTTCCATCACCAGAACATAAGCTCAAAATTTGATTGGACGAGTGGTACTACAATCTAGATTGACCTCAGTAATTTCCACACAAATCTGATACTCTATTGGACCGTCACCTCAGCCAAAAGGAAAGTCGTTTTCCGTTAACTAGAAAAACGCCATTAAAGCGCCTTCGTGAAACCTTCACCCTCCAGCCAAGGCCGTGTTGTGAATTCTAAGCAAGTGAAAATTTTAAACGTTTTCATCTCTTTTCTCTCTCTTTCTATGCATATTCTTCGCATCTCTTTTACCTTTCCATAGGAGTTGAGTTTCTTGTTTGAGCCTTTAGAATTTTGATTTCTCCAGGATTCGACCCCCTCTTGGGCAGCTGAGGCTGAGAGTGAGAGAAAGTTGAATTTTGGTGGCTGGAGCGGTGGATCTGGTCGGTGATTGCTCTGTCGGCCGGTGTTTCTGGCCAATGCTTGATTGAGGAAGTGTAGGGTTGGATGAGAGTTTTTATGCAGTGATTTTGGTTGGGGTTCTGTTGATTTTATGCGGTTTTGGTAGCATTTTACTCGATTTTGAATTAATAGGTAAGATCTGATTTTTTTTCCTTTCGCTGTGGTTTTTGTGATCTGGGCAGTGGCGAGTTTTGTGGGGTTTTGTGTGATTGTTTTGTCGGAGATCTATGTTTATTGAGCAGTAATAGAGAGCTGTTTTATTTGATTGGATTCAATATCGGGAATGATTAAGCTAATATTAAGTACTTTCCTTTCCTGCGTCTATAATTGACTGGTCATGTATAGTAATCTAATATGATTTGAAAAGTCGCTGTTTTTTGGTCGAAATCATCTTGATTTCGTCAGGAGTGACTGCCATAGTTTTCTTCTTTTAATACGAAATTCATTTTGTTTCCTCTCATTTGTTTGGTTGCTAGATTCAGTTTTCTTCAGACTCTGCAAGCAAGGGGTAAACCAATGAAAAACGGGATGATAGAATGCAGTGTCTGCCATTCGAAATTGGTTTCCCCGGGCACCAAAACTGTTTCAAGAGCATATGATCAACATAAGAGCAGGATATCATCTAAGCAGCGTGCTCTCAATGTCCTGTTGGTCTCTGGTGATTGCATCCTAGTGGGTTTACAGGTGATTGAATCAATACTCAATATTATTAGAACCATGGTTTCACTTTAATTATAGTCTAGATCTATGTGGAAGCCTGTGTGAACTTTTCAGTTGTCGGGCATATTGCTTTATAACCCATAATTGTTGGTCGTCTCGAGTTAAATTAGGAGTGAAAGTTCTTCCTGTTCTGTTTATCTCATTGGAAGAACTCACTCTTTTTTATTCATTTTGATTGGTGGACCATATGGTCAATATTTGAATCCAGGAAATTCAGTTCATGCCAACATCATAGAGCTTGTCCTAGTTATTGTCATTACTTATAAGTTATTAATGAATATCATCTCGCTAATTATGTGCCCTGCCTTTTGGGACCGCATTGATACATTATGGAGCTCAAATTCTCTTTTCCATTCTTAGAGTATCTCACATGTGCAGTTTACTCTGTTTGCCAGCCTATTTTGGTTTACATGTCCAAAGTGGATGGGAAGTTCAAATTTAGCCCAGTTAGCGTCAACTTCTTGACAGAGGCTGCAAAGGTTGTATTTGCAATTGTTATGCTCATATTCCAGGTATACTAAATTACTTTCATTTCATATTTCAATTCATTTAAGTTGTTCGACATTTTGTTTCAAAATGAGACTCTTTGCATCATGGAAGTTGGAATTTTGAGATCACTTGAATTACATTGTTGTTCATGAACCAGGCAAGGCGCCAAAAAGTTGGAGACAAGCCTCTTCTCTCATTTTCTACGTTTGTCCAGGTACTTTTTTGTTTTGCTTACAGATGTTCAATCACGATTAGAATAGTTGGGGCTATAAGTTGTTGTCAAAAAGCTTTTAGTAGCATTTCTTCCATCTTAAAAAAATGCATCCGCGTCTTCCCAAGTATGCATATTTGTGTCTTTAGAATTTATTATTGATACATGTTGAATGGTCTGTCTGGTTGAACTCTTCTCCATATATAAGGTACTTCTGAATTTGTGGAGAAAGTTATTTAATATTCCATCTCACTTATGTATATCAAAATGTCAATTTGATTGCTGGAAATATCTGCACTTTGTGTACAGGAAGTATGACTTATATTTTTACTAGTGGGCCACTCTTCTTCTATTGCATTGCATGCTTATCAGTGTATGCATATTCGTGCTGCAATGTAAAGAAATAAATTTCTATTTTGTTCTTAATGGTGCTGGTAACCATTGCTCACTCAAATTTGTGGTTTAGAGGTTTCGATTGCTAATGAGCTGACAACTTATGCCTTCTTTCTGCATTTCCACTGATTAGATTTGAGTTATTATGTTTGTTTTGATGATAGCGGAGAGGCTAATAACATTCTCTGAATCCTTATTCAAGTTGTGGTTTTTTGCAGGCAGCCCGTAACAATGTTCTTCTCGCTGTTCCAGCTTTTTTGTATGCTATCAATAACTATCTAAAGTTCACCATGCAGGTATAATCCTTTCAAAAAAGCCATTGTTGTCTCCATTCTATGCTTTGCACCATCACTTCTTTAGTAGATATGCATGAATCCTCATATCCAGTAAACACATGACAATGTTGGAATGTGACTTTTGGCAACCTTATGTCATTTGAACTATTAGTAATTTTCGGTAAAACCATATGGTAATTTTTAAATTGTGTTTGCAAGCTTGGTTCAGTTCTACAAACCAAGCATCATTGTTTTTTCCAGTTCAGCATCATTTTGTTTGAATTTTTTATTTCAATGTAGTTTACTTTTATCAGAAATGAAGGCTTTGTAGCGCTTGACATAATTATAGTAACAGTAATTATCATTTGTTTCTTACAGCTGTACTTCAATCCTGCTACAGTGAAGATGCTGAGTAATTTGAAGGTATCGTGTTTCTCAAGAAACAAATTTGGTGACACAGTGATATTCGTAAAGTCCTCTGGTTGCTTGTTTCTAAATTGGTTTTCCTTGTAAAGTTTTATGATATTTGGTGGTCTGCTTATATTGGTTGTGCATCCACTGTGATAAATTTTCTCCACTTTTTTGTACTTCTCTGCAAAAAGCAGTAGCTTTCATAGCAATATTGTGCACTATATATTTGGTTTCCTTGGGAGCGCACTTTAAATGCTGCTTAGATACCTAAAGCTGTGGTATATTGGCTGCATGAATGTTTAAATATATAGACTCCAAAGTACTTGATTTAAGTGTAAAAGTGTCTTGGGTAGAAAATTTGTGCCTAAACTTACTTTTGAGCATGCAAGGTGATTGATATTTTTGGATGCGAAAACTGTACATGACATCCGTGGTTTTTAATATTCTAGACTAGAGTGCATTAGCTGGATATGTAGAGTGTGCCACTCTGCATTTGTGGGCTATTGCATAGAAGGTTGTTTTGACACTTTATACGAGAAGGTTTTCTTACTTTTCGACAATAGTGCAAGGCAAGATCTTAAACTGGATCGATCTTCTTTTGCCATCATTTAAATAAATGTTGTTAATGTTTTGTTCAGGTTTTGGTGATAGCTGTTCTTCTAAAAGTAATAATGAGGCGCCGATTTTCTGTACTACAGGTTAGTTCTAACTTTTAACTGAACTGTGCATGATCAGACTTGAGTTTTGCTGTTGATGACCTTTTTGAGTATATATCTGTCACTACTCAATATTATTACAGTTCTTGGTGAGAACATAACTAAACTATGGTGTTGTAACAGTGGGAGGCTCTTGCTTTACTGCTTATTGGAATTAGTGTAAATCAGATGCGGACATTACCTGCTGGTGTTACTGCAACTGACATTCCACTTGCAGCAGTTGCATACATTTATACATTGATATTCGTAAGTAATCTGTATTTTTTTAATAGTCAGTTGTGTACACTCTCGCAATCTAGTTGTGCAAGGGGTGTGGGTTTCTTAGTGGGAAGTGGTCAGTTCATGTGATTGTTTCCTAAATTACCCTTGTGCATTTCAGAAGCTTAATTTGTTTTTTCTTTAGGTGACTGTTCCATCTTTAGCCTCAGTCTACAATGAGTATGCTCTGAAGTCGCAATATGAGACTAGCATATATCTTCAGGTAACATGTCTGGTTCATTTGGCCTTATTAGATTCATGTTGTAATGCATACAATTTCAGGTACACACCGTGATTGTTTTCTGAAAACCATTACTATTTGAACTTTTTGAATGGTTGATGTTGATTTTGACCTAATCTCAGGAGGAAAGAGTGGAATGTTTACAGAGTTAATTTAAAATAAAAAAAATTGCTTTTATACTGGGTAATAGTGAGGTTTAGTGCAAAAATTTGAATTTCTCTTAGTCATCTTAAGTAAAAAATACTATCATGGCGTTGAAGTTGATATCCCACCATGCATGTTGAGAAATCTGGTTGGGATATGACATTCCACCATGAAATGGTGACTGCAGTAACAAATGCATGATGGTGATTAACTTAGTAAGATTCTAATTCTGGTCATGCTTGCCTTTCAGAACTTGTTTCTATATGGATACGGCGCTTTCTTCAATTTTCTAGGAATTGTTGCAATTGCCATTTTCAAAGGTATGAGCATGGTTTTCTATTATCTTAGACTAGTGTCCCTTTTGCTTTTGATGGTCGTTCAATTGAACTTAAGTGCTGAATGTTTCAGGTCCCAGTAGCTTCGACATTTTGCAAGGTCACTCAAAAGCTACCATGCTTCTGATATGCAACAATGCTGCCCAGGGAATATTGTCCTCTTTTTTCTTCAAATATGCAGGTCTACTTCTTCAATTTAGTCCCGTCATATGCATCTGATTCATTTGATTAATATATTATGCTAAAAGGTACAAGAAATTCTAACAAATTGGCAGCATCATTTGTATTTTTCAGATACAATCTTGAAGAAATACTCTTCAACAGTTGCCACAATCTTCACAGGCATTGCGTCTGCAGCTTTGTTTGGTCATACTTTGACTATGAACTTTCTGTTGGGAATTTCTATTGTCTTTATCTCAATGCACCAGGTGATCTTCTGAGATTGATTAATTTACAGATTATTTGTTGGGTTCTCTGAGTGAAAGAAAGTAACTTGCCCTCTCTTTACCTTTCAGTTCTTCTCATCCCTTTCAAAAGTTAAAGAGGAGCAGCCAAATGGTATTGCAGATGTTCCTGATAGTCACAGGTACAGACGTGCAGATGAAAATAATTCTTTGAATTCTGAACAACTTTTTTCTAAAATTGAAGTTGCTTACTTGTTCAGGTCAAAAGAATCATTTATAAATATGGCAGCGGGAGCCAATGAAGAGGTAATTCAGTTGCTATAGACCGTGTTTTGATTCAAATTTTAAACCTTGTATTGAATTTTTTTCTTTCATTTATGCTTTCTCTTCAGACTAGTCACCGTGTCCACGATGAGAGGAAGCCATTACTTCCCACCTAGACTGGACTCAAGCTTATTCTACTCTACTAAGGTGGATATCAAATCATTTTCGTTATTCTTCTAACTATTACCCTCTAGATGCTGAATGCAATTGTTAATTATATTTCAGGAATTTTGTTGAAAGAATTCTTTTGACAGGACTTATTACATAAGTTGGGCTGTCATCACCACGAATAAATTCAAAAGTCCAAAAATTATTTTCGCCCATGTCCTACTTTGATTCTCCATAGTTGGTAGAAAAGTTCGAGCTTCTTTTCACACAATACAGAGTTGCTGAGATGCTGAGATAGAGAGATTAGAGACAAGGGTAGTGGGAAACCTGGGTCTTGGTTCCAGTGTACCTTTTGCTATTATTACTATTACTAGTTTACGTATATTCTTCATCTTTTACAGCAGTGATTTTTCCCCCATATTATTTTTGTTACTCAGGGCTTCAATATGAGATGACAATGAAAAAGGAAAAAAATAGACAAATGCCCTTTTTTTCATCATACATGTAATGAAAATGCTGGTTAAATTGCATCTTACAGGCATCCATCCATCCATCCACTTGAAAGAAAAGGATTTTAGTGACTAATGTTGTTTAGTGTTAGTGTTTGAGTTTGGCGATGTGGAGTGTTTATTTGATATTTTGCTTGTACAAATCATATATGGTATACAAATATGGAGGGAAACGTAACTATGCATTCATTTAAATGCGAACAGCTGACTGCAAATGACACTATAGGTGTTTATCACTTTAGTCACTGTATTACTGGGTATTAATAAAGTTTCTAGCAATCCTGTAACTATTTAAAGAGTATGAAAATGAATTTATGAGAATGATTTAAGTAGTAAGTAGTTTAATATTACTTAAACAAAATTTTATGTTCAAGTCTTGTGAACGTAAAAAAATATGTACTACAATCAAACATACAACTTGTGTCACATTAGTATGAACCAGAGTAGAATTTCGGTAAATAGAATGAGAAAAATATATCACAAACATGAAATTTATGTCATTTTTATAAATTGTTGATTTAGAATTTTGGTGGCTTTTATTTCTTTAAAATAAATAAATAGCGACATTTTTATTATTCAAAATTTTTACTCTATCAATACTCAAAAACGGTGAAAGATCAAATTAACTCGTAATTATATTAGACAAAGAGAGCCATTATATATGAAAATAAAAAATATTAAAATTATGTAAGTTTTGTTTACATTATTACCTATCATCAAATATAAGCGTCCAAATCTATATATTTATAAAAGCAAAGAAGTAGTTAAAAACTATTTTATCCTTATATCCTTTAAAATATCTTTTTATCCTTAAAAATTTGAAAAATTATTTGTTTATTTATCCATATTTTTTTAGAAAAATATTTAGCTGTTTTCTTATAAAAATAAGGTTGTTTTCCCTTTTATTAATTATAACCACATACCCATTTCTTTCTTTTGGCTTAAAAAATAGGCTTTTCGAAAAATGTATTAAATTAGGATAAATCATATTTTGAATCATTACAAAATTGTAAAAAGTTATTTTTGATTTTTTTAAAATAAAATCGCTTCATTTATGCTTGCACCACTTTTTATTTAATATAATATCACTTTGTAACAAAAATATACACCATATTTTTATCATTTTGAATTCTGTCTCGAAAATGAATTTATTATCAGCATATTGATTACGAGTAACATATTCGTGCACCGTACGGGGACTATACCAGTAAAATTCTAAAACACAAAGTACTGCTAAGTGAATTTGAAAGTGTTTTGAAATTCACTGTCATCCTAAAAAAAATTAGCCTGTAATGATTATGGTTTTAATTATCATAAAGGACATTTGTGTTTGTTTGGATCACAGGGATGCAAAAGTTTGGGGATGTTATTTGTGGGATTGCTGGTATCGTGATTCATAAAATTGTGGGATTGCTGGTATCGTGATTCACGAAATAAATATCTCTGACTTGCGCCTACTTCCCGTACTGTTTCATCTCTTCGAATCCCATCTCAGTGTACCAGAAGCTCAATTACAGCTTCCTATTGGGGATGTTATTTATTCAATGACATCCTTTTACACGATTCCTTACTCTTCTTCTCCCTATTTCCACTTCACCAAGTGCCTTCCCCCGCGGAGCTCTTTCCCCGTCAAACGACGCCGTCGCGGCTCCCGGAGAGGCAAAACCACTCAAATTTCCGAATTCAATCCACTCAAGAGGTCTTTAGCTACTGATGCCGATAGTGATAGCAGTAATATCAAATTAGTCCTTGTTGTTAATCAGATATCGTCTCTCACCTCCAAAGTCAACCACTTCGTATCTTTGGCTGAAGATGCTTATTATGACTTGAAAACCCTTGTTTCTTTCGACGACAATAATAGAATTCTATTTTCGTGCCGGAAATCGACCTTGCAGTTCTCTGGTGCTGTGTTGGTTGGGGGATTTGTGCTAGTTTCGGCAATTAGGGTTTTGGCTAATTTGTGGTCTAGGTTTAGGAGCAGGTCGTTGGCGACGAATCAAAAAGTTGTGGTTCGTAGGGACCGGAGTCTTGGAGGGAAAGAGGTAGTTGTAGCGGTGGAAGAGAGGCGCGATGTGAAAAGGAAAAACCCGAGGCCTGTGGACAATCCCTTGTCTCCTCCGAGTTGGCTTCTGGAGTCTGGGTTTGACAGAGATGATTGGAGCAGTTATCGGGTAAGGAGCGGCTCAAAGTTGCCAAAATGGTGGCCGGAATCAGCAGCGGCCGATCTTGACTTGTTGTTGACGGTTAAACAGGAGTACCAGTGGGAGGCCAATAGATTAGTTAGAGGTTGGTCTCGTTTTTCATAGTATTAATGATTCAGGTGATAATTCGTTTGGCTTTTTCCTGAATGATTGAGGTGATAATGCTTTTTGCCTTTTGGAATTGATATTTTAATTTGATTTGATATTAGATTAGGATAAAGCTTATTAATGTCTTCACGGACTAACTACTTGGATTAAGGCTGTAAGTTGGTAACTTGCTACATGTACTAGTATCTGAATTTGAATGCCTGGCAATTGATTGTTGATTTGTTATTGTCTACTTCTGTTTGTCATCTAG
>CAOJBJ010058122.1:0-12902 GCA_948291685.1 Euphorbia celastroides
GGTCGGATTTTTTAGAAAAATAATATATTTAATCCAATCATATCCACATGTTAGAATTTCAAAATCGATCCGAGTTTAGTTAGAGTTTAAGAAATTATTTTTCAACTTCGTCCACTTTTCATAAAATTAAATAAAAATATAAAAAAATTAATGAAGTTCCTATATGATGAACGGATAAGTCATTTGAATATATATGAACAAACATAAAATATATGGGAAATTAACAAGGTTGTATACATTTTACAAAATATTTAGACAAATGTTACCTAACTATATTATTGTCATTGTGTGTCATCTCTAAATTAAAATTGCATTCAGTACGTTTTACTTACATTTGCGTTACATTTGCTTTACATATCACTTACAACACTGAAAAAAATATACATTTACTTTACGTTTGCTTTACATATCATTTACAACACTGACAAAAATTGAATTAACACATCCTTTTACCCCCGCCTCCTAATACTTCCTTTCACTGTGATTTTCTCTCTTTTTGCCTCTTCTTTTCCATTCCTTCTTTGTTTTTCTTTTTCTTCTTTGTCTACAACCATAACTTTCTCAAAATCTCCTTCACAATAATGACTCTAACAATGGTTTCGACCCCAACAACCTTCTCTTTCAAAATTGGTGACGAAGATGATGAAGTTAAAAGAATGTATACAATGTATTTGATAAAATGATTATTCAGTATGTAAGGTATATGTAATGCATATATATTGAATATATAATGACCACGTAAGGCTATGTAATGGTTTTGTAACTCATATGTAAAGGATGCGTATGAGATATTATTTATTTTTTGTATTAAATCCTTTTCGGAGTTTTATAAGTGATATGTAATGGATATGTATTAAACTTGTCTTACAATCAATGTTTAATCAGATGAGTTCTCAACCAGTTCGGAATTATATGTAATGCAAATGTAATGAAAATGTAAAGCATGTGCAATGCATATGCAGTATTATGTATGTAATGCATATGTATATACAGCGTATATAATGACAATATTTATTTTTTTATGCTTGGTGGTATTAGTTTAATTGGTTGGACATTTATTAAATAAGTTTGTATTAGTGGACATTTTTATGCAATCAAAATTTAAATTTGGTATATTTTTTGTAAGTTTCCCAAAAAATATTTCGTTATTATCCATAAGAAGAAGTAAATATTATTTGTCTATTAAAATTTTTTAAATAAATTCTAATCAATAAAACTATATAAAATCAAGAAAAATAATTTACATTTTAAAATATAAGTCTTATTTCATAAATTTTATAAACATATAAGGGCAAAATAATAATTTAGAACTTAATTGATTTTATTATATATAAATTATTTACATATTTGATTAAACCTTGTATACACTTGGACTTCACATTTGGATATCGTAATATATAGTATAATTTATCGCAGTTAAGTTCTGAAATATAATGCATAAAATGAAAGATATAATTCAATATAAATATGTATAGCAAGTTACTAATCTTCGTATAATATTCAATTATTTTAATAAAAGTTAAGGTCGACCATTATGTCTTAAGATATTGTGATTAGAATTCGGGTTAAACTTGGTAAAAAGTAATTAGTTGCAAGCCAAGTACATTAGAGCAATACCAATTTTGTGTAGTTTAATTGACACACATTCTAATATAAAGATGAGAGGTTTTGGATTTGAAATCCAACATTTTCTAGATTTTAATAAATATTAAAAAAAGTACATTAAAGCGGTACCTTCATGAACATGTTTAATAATGAATAAGCAAATCCACAAATTTCCCCTAGAATCATCATATGCTGCTATTCTTGTTTAGTATTATTGATAATCTTGTTATTGTGGGTAGTGTATATTATGTATAAATTGACTATAGTGAGTCTCGAAAAACTTATTTCAAGATGTCTTATACTTTTTTCAAAATCAAACAATATTTCTAGGCATTTTATTAGGTTAGGTTAGTAAACAATTGTTCATAGATGCTTTATAAAGAGTTATCAACATATTTCAACCAAACAATATCAATTAAATAAGCAAATTCTTAAAGCTGTTATTTGATGTTGAAAAGATAAAATACTTGAATTTAAGAGATAAACTTCTATTTTTATATTTTTTTTTATTTTACAAAAAGAGGTTTAGATTAGGCTATGAAATCAAATGTCATGTAATTGATAAAAAGTGGACCAAAAGGGTATGTTTTCTCGTCTTCGTTTTCTGATAGTCCCACCTTTTGCGTTAGTCTTCCATTTGATTCTTCATCACTCATTAGTAATCTTCAATTTCTCTCTCTAATAATTCCATAATTATGATTTTAATTTCTAATTTCTTATAACTATTATATCACCGAAAATTTCTGCTGGATAAATAATCTGTTTACGTATTTATTATATATTTGTTTGTATTAATTTTTATTATGTTTATCTAGTTTGTTATAGGGTATTCAAGTTGCTTCTAAATTGTGAATATTAAATGGACTGCATGGACATTTGAGATTTTCTCTTGTGAACTTAATGAGAAAAGTATCGTTCTCCTTGGTAATTTATTGAGAATAAATAACTCGGTAGTTTTAAACAAAAATTTGATGAAAAAATTATGTATACGCATGAAACTAGGAAAACTATTTGAAGAAGTGAGATCAAATAACTTATTAACTAGGTCTATGTTTAAAAATAACATTTTTTAAAAAAATTCAATTAGCTTCAATATATTTTGTGTAGAACATGGAAGAACAAAATTATATATATTCAGAAATTTAAAACTCCAAAACTTAATAGCAAGCGTTTGAAATTTTATTTAATAGTTTCTTTATACCATCACGGTATTGAACACTAAATCTAAGTACCACTTGACTACTACTATTATTTAATTATTGTTTCTAATAGTTCAATAGATAAAAAGTTATTAATGATAACATGGATATTCATAGTAATTGAAATTTAAGCTTTATTGTATTCGACTTTTAAAACCTGAACTGAATTGAACTGAACTGAACTAAATTTAATTTATTTACATTACTTTTTTAATTAAAATTAATGACCGTGACCTGAACTTAACTTAATTAAACTTAACTTAACTAAACTGAACTAAATTGAAGGTGAAGAGAAAAGGGCCTTAGATGCAAGTCATGCAACATCCTAAAATTTAAAGACTAATCAATTTGGTTCAGTTCAGTTAAGTTAAGTTCAATTCAGTTAAGTTAAGTTCAGTTCAGTTCAAGTCACGTCCATTAATTTTAATTGAAAAAGTAATATAAACAAATAAAGTTCAGTTCAGTTCAGGTTTTAGAAGTTGAAGAGAACGGTACCTAATATCACATCAAATAAAAAAAAATACATATATCATACACTTTACTTCATGCAATTCCGTGAAATGAACAACACTTTAATGTAAAAAACAATCTAACTAGAGATTTTTCCACATTTTGGTAAGTACTGACTTTCATGCATAGTTCCAAGCATATAACATTTTCGCATTTTTCATATTCAATCTCGAATTGAGTTCTGTTGATCGGCTTTGGTGTTGTGGATTTATTCAACAACAATGTTGATTGCTGCATCAGTAATTCCAAACTCATTCAAAACTCGATGTTTTTTTGAGACGAGATAAAAGGCAAAAAGCGATCATGTAAATACCGAGTTACTGACGTTTCCATTAATAACACTCACATATCTAACAAAGAATGCTACTCTATATATATCAACTAAATTTCAGCGTAAAGCATCGAAAACCTCAACTAACTAATATTTTAGCAATGTCAACTCGCATTAAAAAAAATAAAACCACATGTGTTAGCTCATATTATCGAGTTGTTCTTCAACTCCTAATGCAGAAACATGTGAATACATTAAATTTTTTTCACAGTCCATGTGTTTTTCTAGTTTTTCTTGCTTATGTAAATATACGGCGAACAGAAAACATGTTCAAACTATAATATAATACATATATAAACATTTATAATGGTATAAAACAAGCACTTGTTGCATGTGACAAAGGAATATAAATCAAATCACCATGGTTTTAGCACCCTTTCAACCTTATAATTTCCTCTTCTATATAAACACTAACACAGTTCTTCTGTATTCTCGGGGCTTAATGGGAAAACCCGAGTCGATTCTCGTTGTTCTACTGCTTTCGGTTAGCTTTTTGCATCGAGTTGCAGGGATTATCAAACCGGTCAATAGAAATAAAAGGTGTGATCTTTACCAAGGACAATGGGTTCATGACTCGTCTTACCCTCTCTACAATGCATCAAATTGCCATTTTATCCTAAAGGAATTTAACTGCCAAAAAAACGGTCGACTCGATAAAGCCTATCTCAGTTACCGATGGATCCCGAGTTCCTGCAGATTACCGAGGTCCGATTTTCTTTCTCATTGAATATTTTTTGAAATATGAATATACATTGATTTAGTTGACTCACACGTTGTATGTGTAATAAATAAACTCTTCATTTTCCCGTGATTTTAATTTTTTTTGTCAAATTTTAAGTTGAGATTCAATGCTGCAGATTCAATGGTAGGAAATTCGTGTTGGATTTCAAGGGAAAAAGTATCATGTTTGTAGGAGATTCTTTGAGTATGAACCAATGGCAATCACTGAATTGCTTGCTTCATACAGCAGTACTGAAAGCTCGGTATAGCATAAAAAGAATCGGCGGCCTCTCGGTTTTCAAAATCCCTGTAAGTTCGCTCGATTTTGCCTTAGTATGTTCTTCACCGGTTTTATGTTTGATTCGGAATTTGCAGGCCTACAATGTTTCCATGCTTTTCTCGAGAAATGCGTTTTTAGTCGACGTAGTTGAAGAAAGAAATGGAAGAGTTCTGAAACTCGATTACATTAGCGATGGAGACTTATGGAGGAAAGCTGATGTTCTGATCTTCAACTCGTGGCATTGGTGGCTTCATACTGGAAGAAAACAACCGTAAGATGTTTTTACATCTACCCATTTCGAGTTTTATATTGTCGCTTTAGAATCATATGAAATTTTTCAGGTTTTTGCAGATGGGATATGATCCAAGAGGGACAAATATTGTATAAAGACATGGATAGATTTAGAGCTTATGAGAAAGCACTTATAACTTGGGCTAATTGGATTCAGCACAACATTGATTTTACTAAAACTAAAGTTTTTTTCCAAGGGGTTTCTCCCGATCACGGAAAGTAGGTCGATTTTCCACATTTCGGGATCTCTAATTTCCTGAATTCATCTATTGACATCGATTTTTGTTTTTCTGGATTCTAGTTCAACATATTGGGGCAATTTACTAGGGAAGAACTGCAGAGGAGAAACCGAGCCCCAATTCAGTCAAAATTTTCGAAGAACTCACCCAGCAGAAACGATAGCCGAAAGAGTTTTGAGTACAATATCAGGTCCGGTTCATCTGCTGAATATCACAGCTCTTTCAATGCAGAGAAAAGACGGGCACCCCTCAGGTTATGGCTATGGGGGCCACCATGCCAGTGATTGTAGCCATTGGTGCCTCCCGGGAGTCCCTGACACTTGGAATGAACTCCTACAAGCTGCTCTAACCCGCAAATAATCTTCGAAAAACGAACACCAGTCAAGTGTAATCATTTATACACCATAATAAGATTATAGTATAAGGTATAAACAGACTTATACCTTAGGATACAGCTCAATATAATGAAGACTCAAGTTGAATATTTAGTCTTTTTGTATATCGAACCGATAATATCACAACTCGAAAGAGAAACAAACCTTCATTAACTACTAACTTGTCAGTTTTACCCACAGAAAAACTCAAAACTACAAAATTAGTCCTTGAACTTATACCTTTGTTCCCTTTGCTACCTTTGCCATCGAAGTTTTCTTCCGCCTTCTTGCATAGTTTCATAGGAGATTTTGTATTTATCGAGGGAAGTTGTTCCAGCTTCTATGTATTTACATGCTGTTTCCCTCAAACTCCGAGTGATTATCGACTTGAGTTCTTGAGGACTAACACCCGATTCAGCATCACGAATTGTACCCTATTCAGCGTTTCTTGTCCACCGGTGCAAGATATACCGAGATGGGATTTCCCGTATATCCAATAAGTTGAAGACTCTCAAAATATGCCGACAAACAATACCTTCAAATTCAAACATCTGACAGCTACAACACACATTCAGATTCGATCCACATAAGGTAACACCGTGTTTGTCAACCTCATTTCCACATCTCCTTACTGAATAACGGGTGATTGTCCCTTCCTCATAGGTTTTTATATCGAGATAATTGTAGCTCTGGAGCAACTCGTTTTGGAAAATCTTGAAAACCGCAAGTGTGTAGAGTTTCCTGCACTGTTCTTCAACCGGTTCTTTAGTCTGCAGAAACACCTGCAAGTTATAACAGTTGAAACCCTCTTTTCTTTCCTCTTCTCGGCGCTGCATAAGACCTTGCTCATATCGGGAGGTAAACTCTACAATTGGGGTTTGAGCGTTCAAGAAAGTACCGAAAAACGGTTCGAAGCTCTCGCTTATTGGGATCCCAGCACAAAATTTTCCCCTCAGATACAGCGGGACCCAGCTTTCTCGGTTCTCATACATTTGTGTAAACCAAGTACTCTTTCAACCCATATTTGCTTACAAGTGCACTCCACATGGTGATAAATTCAACCGATGTTTGACACTGATATATGCATTTCTCATATTCATATTTGAATTCATCAGACAACGACCTGAAAATCTCTCGCTCTTTTTCCCGAATCTGCCACATTGAAAAACGGCGGTGGGACCCAGGAAAGACTTTAGCAATGTATTGTTGAAAGGCCGCATCTTGGTCTGATATGATGCATTTTGGTACGCAACCCGACATAGCCCTTAGCCATGTTCGAAAAAACCAAGTAAGAGACTCTTGTGATATATTGGCAATTAGGGCACAAGCAAGAAGCACCGGCTGTTTGTGGTGGTTAATACTGACAAACGTGGCAAATGGAATTACATAATTACCCTTCCGGTATGAAGTATCAAAGACTACAGCATCACCGAATTGCTGCAAGAGAATCTGGACCGCCCATTGGCCCAGAAAACACTCATACAACAAGCACCATCAAGTTCAACCGAGTAAAAGAAACCTGTATCTTCGGCTTGCCTTGTCTGAAAATAATCAAGAAGCAAACCATACCAATCACTCCCAATTTCGTTTTCTCGGGTTTTGATAGGACCGCTATACCCTTAGCTAGGTCTGTAGCATCAAGTCCGAGATTTACATCATCCACAAATTTCTTTGAACCATTGGAATTTTTCTTAGTGGTGGTTCCCGTTTGTGGTTCAAGATCATGGTTATGGTCTTTTTGAAGACGGTCAACTATCCAAGTTCCAGATTCTTGTCTCTTAATCCTCATAAACGCCTCACAACCGACTCTAGAAGGATGCTGAAATCCTTCCTTGGAACACACAAATCGCCTTGATGTGATCGACCCGGCATTTTTCAAACGAAATAGTTGACCAATCCGAATTCTGAATCAAGAAGTTTCTGCATAAATTTGGTAGAAACTGTAAGCTTCATCAGCTGAATTGAATATCAAACAAGCATGAGGTTCAGCTCTAACTGGCCCTTCGTCTGTCTCCCTTCTAACACGTTTAACACTAAGAACACCCGACGGGCATCCGAACCCGTTATCTAGATTCTCAATTAGCTTAAAATTTGGTTTTTGAGGTACTTCAGTAGTCGACTTTTTAGTTCTGGGAGCTCTGTGATGTGGAACGGAAGGTTGACTTTCTTCTACTTGTCCAAGTTCATGATTGTGCTCCCTTGTGGATTTGGTCAATCACCCACTTGCCAGAGTCTCGCCTTTGGACTCTTATGAACGCTGGACAACCGGACCTCGAGTTTAGCTGAAACCCCTCCTTTGCATACACATATCTTCTTGAAGAAACCGAACCATTGCTCCTTGATCGATAGAGCTGGCCAGTCCTAATTCTGAACCCGACCCAAGTTGCATATAGGCCATAAAATTTCTTCGCATCGTCAGCTGAATCGAACTCCAATCCCATACAAGGTTCCAATGGTGAGCCTGTTTCCTCCTCATTATTAACCCCGTTATTCACTCGAATCATACCCAGTGGATATGCATTTACAATCAGTGCATTCCCACATTCGCCTCCAACTGCTATAGGATTGGCATCTGCACTGAAAATGGAGACTACTGTTGAAGAAGGGAAGTATCATGCATAAGTCCAGAGAGAGAACATAATGATCTATAGAAAAACAAAAGTATTGCCACAAAAGAGAAAGTATATGTTTCTTCCACTATCATGTAGCAGCTTCAAGATTCAGCAAACCTAGGATATTTTTATAGAATCAGTAAACCTAGGGAGAAAGACTACAAAGGAAATTGACAAGGTAATTGAAAAAAAGACGAGCAAGTACCAAAATGAAGATCCGAGCTCAGAGAATGTTGAATTTTAAACTGGAATACCTAACAATTGCAACGAGAAAAAGAAGAGAGGCAAACACTAGTTCAATAAGAATCAAACACAATTGGAATTGAAAAAAGGAAACCAAACCTAAGCAGCTAATAAAGGCAGAAGAAGCCAAATCAATGAAAGCAAAAAATCTGGATGAAATTAACTTTGAAGAACCAAATCAAAATTAGGGAAAATACTAAATTACCTTCTGCTACTGGAAAAGAGACCTGAAGCGGGATGGAAACCCATAACAATGAAGGAGAAATTTGAAATTTGAATCGATTGGACAAAGAAATCAAGAGATGAAATGGTGAAAATTGAAATTCTGTTAATAAATAGCTATTCTGAGTTGAAATTGAACAGAATTTGGGGAAATTGAAAGGAAGGGGAAAGGGGAAGAAAGGCTGGTTCTTTCGCAGAGCCGAAAACTGGGTTGGATTGAAATTAGCCATGATTGAAGCAAGCTAGCTCGACAAAAGTTCAATTTGGTCCTTCGAGTTTGGTTTTGTGATCAATTTCATCCAGAATCATGGTTTTTACTTTTATACTTGGATTTGTGATTAAATGGGGAACAAAACATTTCTCATTTGTTTATAAGATATATTTTTTAGTTAGTTTTTATGGTAGAAAATGCGTGTCTCTTTGCTAATTAAAATATAGAATGAGAATATCAATAGTCATATGTCATGAAGAGTTTCTGAATTTGGAGTATCTTACTTTCACCCCAAGACTTGAAAGGATAAACGAATTATACCACGATATTTAAAGTTGTGAACTTGCATATTAAATAGCATAAAAACTACGGTACAAGATAGTTAAATATGTTGAAAATAAACAAGTAACCTATATAATAATTCACGATGTATTCGAGATGATTGAGTTATGAAGTAGCACTATTGTTTTGATTTAGGTTTTTATTTATATAATCTCCTTCGCTCAAGTTACCACTGTAAGATTGATGATAACAATACTTTGATATCAATAGCTCAGCATTTTGTTCACGAGATGCACCAAACATTAACATGTTTATTACGATATAAACATGCTACATGGTCTACTTTTATGGCTACATAAATTTGAACAAAATCTCATGATGCAATATGATTCTCCATCAATTTCGATTCTCTATTCAAGTTTTAATATGACACTTACGTTAATATATATACACGTACTCATAAAATTTAACAGATTGAAGTTAAGTTCAGAATTCCTCAATTCAATAATTTCATGATATCAATATTAACGTGGAGATTTTTCTTTCTGTTTATTGCAAGTCCAAATATGATATTTGTTGAAAGTGGCTCATCAAAGAATAGATCCGACCCACTTCGAGAAGAGTTTGAAGATAAACAAAATCCGAAGAAGACTAAGTAAAAGATATAGTCCGGATCAGGAAGTTCCGGAACATAGCTAAGGGAAAAGATCCAATATCCACGTGGACAAAAGTAGATCCGGTTGCAAACAATTTCAAAGTATCCAAGTGTGCGAGAATACATAAAAACCGGTCTTCAAGGTGCATTTAATGCTCTTCACAAACTGTCGGAGCATTTAATGAAGAAAGAAGCACTAAATGACAAAAATGGCGGCTCACAGCGACATAAAGTCATCAACCAGCCAATCCTGGAGCGCGTGAGTTGATTGCCAAACCAGAACGTACAAGGATGTTGGTTCAGACAAAGGATCATGTCTGAAATCCTATAATCCTACATTGATGCACAAATCCCAAATTCAAACGGGCATTAAATTGAGTCTAATGGCCAAATCAACGGTTCGGATGCACCAGGTTCAAACTTCTTCAATGGATCAAATTGAATCTTCTCCAACGGTCGCATTTATTGCTCAACCTATAAATAGAGAAATTGGAGGCCTGAAGAAGTTGTTGATTCTTTCAAGCTTTTAAGAGCAAACGAATTTCATAAGCAATGGGATTTCAAAACACTCAAGAGAACAAGCTCTAGTTTCAATCTGTTGGAATGTTTTTCAAACGAAATTTCTGTTGTAAATCTTTTCAATCGGGGAATTGAAGAGTGAGACATAGTTTCTAGATCTAGTGAGTGATTAGAAGCGATATATCCCTTTGAAAGGACTTAGCTAAGTGGGTGAGGCTTAGTGGTATATCCTACTTCCGGAAAGGGACACTTTTCAGTAACAATTTGTAAACGGCTCAATTCCTGCCTTTAAAGTAATCACTAGTGGATTAAAGTCTAGCAGAAGTTCTGGGGACTAGAGTAGGCAGGAGGTCGAACCAGGATAAAATAGAGTGTGAAATTAAATTACTATTCTTTGATCCCCACTGAAGAAATGGTAACTTACAAGAAGAAAAAGAAGTAGAAGAAGCAGATCAGAGAAAGAAATCAAAAGACTTTTGAAGAGTATGATCCTTTGAAGGATCCCCTTTTAAGCTTTACTGCTGAAACTAACAATCCCAGTAAAGAAAAACTTGTCATGAAGGAGAAACACAAGGAGAACCTCAAAAGGATTAAACTGATGAAGGTGAGAAGGAGAATGAAGTTGAGAAGAAGGAAGAAAATGAAGAAGAGAAGAAAAAACCTGTTGAGGAAGAGAAGCAGCAAATAGAAGCTTTTAAGGGTCTAGATGACATAGAGACTTATTCTGAAGAAGATCAAGAAGCAAAGAATAACAATCAAGTGCTTAGAGGTGCAGAATTAGAAGCACATCTAAGAATTTCACAATCCTTACTTGTTGCTGAAACTCAAAAGGAAGAGGAAGAACAAGAAAAATAGAAGGAAGAAGAGAAAAAGGAGGATTACCCCAAGGTGACAACTGCGGAACAACCAAATGTGTCCGGAGGAGGATAAGCACAGGGGCTTGAGACTTTGAATCCTGCAGAAACAGTTACTCAAACTGTTCCTGTAGGTGAGGGATCTCAACCAACAGTTGAGGAAGCTACTGGAACCTCGAGAAATGATGATTAAATCTCAGAGAAAAGCCTAGAACAAAATTATGCATCTGGTACTCACTCACCTATTCACTCTATTGAATGGAACATTGAAGAGACCCAAGAGAATCAGACAGAATCCGCTAGGAGAGAAAAGAGGCATTAGGGTAATGGCTCTGGTCTAGAGACTCAAAATGAAAGTGAAACAATATCAATACAACCAGCTCAACCAGTAGTCAACCTAGAAGAGGAGAAGGAGGAAAGCACAGATGAATTGACAGAAGCTGCTAAATTACTGCAAGGAGCAGTAGAGAAGAGAAGAAAGGAGAAATCCTCAATCTCTAGAGGATCTGAGAAATAAAGAGGTCAATTTTGGCTCCATAATAGCAGAAATGGAGAAAATTAAGATTGGCTACACCTACTCTTGGACTCCTCACTATGGAAACCAAGAAGATCTTGTAGCCTCTATTCATGAATGCTCAAAATGCAGCCAACGAAGCTAGAGTTGCTGCTAAACACACTGATGCTAGAATTGATCAGAACTCAGCTTTATTGGTAAATCAAATTACCAATTCTGCTGAAGAAACTCAAAGCATGCTGAAGAAGTTGGAATCTAGAGAACTTGCTAAAGAGATCCAAAATGATCTCAAGGAAGAAATCAAGATGCAGCTTGATGAGTTCATCAAAAACTACAAAAAGAAGGAAAAAGCGGATGCTGTCCAAAAGCAGTCCAAATATAGAGCTGAGGTCAATGAAGAAATCAAGACTGCTTTAACAAATGTAAAAGAGGAACTGGTCAAGGAAATCTCATCCAGCAACAAGGCTATCACATAAGAAGAACTGACTTCTTCCTTAGATCATGTTAAATCTGAGATTCTGAAGGAATTCCCCACCAAAGATTGAATGTTGAGCACTGAAGTCCTCAGATCCTCTTTGGATGCTCATAAGTTGAAAATAAACAAGGCACTTTCTTCTATCAAGGCATCAGTGAATTCTCTCACTGAACAAGTCTATTCTCTTTCCTTGAAACCAGAAGCATCATCCTCCACCAATCCATTCCTGGTTCATGAGAGCACCATTCTCCCATTCCTTCAAACCCTGGTGCAGCAGTTGTATGACCTTCAACTCCCATCATACAAAGCTCTGTATGCATTGACACGGGCCATGTATCCATGGATAGCAGCTAAAGATAAAGAGTACATCTACAAGTTGCTATCGTAGTTCAAGGTAAGTTTTAAGGAGTTTGCTAACGAACTGAAGCAATTCTTTATTCCTCCGGATGTAGTAACAAGGCTGGCTGAGGTAAGGGATGAAGGTGATGATAACTTCTTTGCCTATTCAAATGCTTGGGAAGCAGCCTGGTCTGCCCCCAATCCGGTGGAAGTGCCCTTTAAAGCCAAGAAAAAGGGGGAGAATAAGGAGGAAGGAAAAGAATTGAGTGCAGCTGAAGCAGAACAGAAGCGAAGACAAGAGATAGCTGCTGGGAAAAGGAGGGTAACTGAGAATCCGGAGGACACCAATATTGCCCAAGAAGAAGAAGTAGATAGGTTAATTTGTACAAGTTGTATCTATCTATTTTTAAACTTCTTGTATCTTGTT
>CAOJBJ010060079.1:0-12666 GCA_948291685.1 Euphorbia celastroides
CAGCCATGACCGAAGTCCTTTACTCTCCTTCACCAACAACCCAACCCTTCAAATTGCTCTCCTTCTTCTTCATCTTTTTCTTCCTTATCCTGCGCACCCTCTGGCTACTCTTCTTTATTGACCGTCGCCATTGCCGGCGGCGGCCGGAGGAAGAGGAACGGTATTCTCCGGTGAACCCAGACGAAGAAAGAGAGAATAATAAGCAAAGGGAACAGCTTTCGTTGCTGGCTTTGATTGTTGCCATTTTCAGGAAATCTTTGGTGGGTTACGAGAGTGATAGGAGAGAGCTTAGTGCAATGGGGTTTACTGGTTGAAATGGAATGGAGAAGGTGAAGAGGGGTTTACGGATAGGAAAGGGGATTTTTTTCGATGGGAGAGGAACTGGGTTAATTAATTAGGAATGGGTTTATGAATCTGAAATGTTTTTACTGTTTCTTGTTTCTTTAATTACAGAAATTTAAGTCTATTCTGAGTAATTTTTGACTCTGTAGCAACCCACTAAAACAAGTTTCATGATCTTAGAAGCCAACTAACCTGCTCTGGATCTAAAACTAGCAGGCAAAATGAGGCAACAGGGCCTGAAGATGGATCCAGAGTGACCTCTTGGGGATGGTTGTTCAATTAAACAAGGAATACCAGGATTAGGACCCAGGTACTGCATTATTGACTTGGTGGAACTAGCGAACCAAGATTTCTCTCTTAGCTGCACCAATGAATTATCAAATAGCTCAAGTAAGATACAAATTCTTGAATATGAACAACCTATAAGTCAACACGTTAGAAGCCAACGAGTAGAATTCTTTTATTTGGTGTGATGGTATTGGTGCCTAGTTACTGCATATTGCTATCTCTCGAGTCTTGACAAAAATGTATCAGCGACACCTAATTCTCAGTTTGTAGTTTGTACAATATGTCAGAAGCAAAAAAGTGGATGCAACTTAGCTCAATTGTGGAGAGAGATTTGGTGCGGTTCAACACATCTCTGCATGTAAGAGTCAACATGGGTAAATAGTTGCATTCTTAATCATCAGCTAAGAACATGCAGTCCCTATGGGAGATGAACAATTATGCAACGTGACATTAGTAATATATTCTTGCTAAGTTTGTTCCATTACATTCAAATTTCCAATATGACTGATATATTGTTCCCGGCGCTCTCTACAACACTCTCAGTCTAAACACTTAACACTCTTATTAACATGGCCAAGTTGATTAAAATCTCCTGTTTGTTTAGTTCTGAATGATTTTGAGAGAATAAAATACTCATTAGTGCTGTTAACAAGGGTCTATTGTAGCATTTCTTAGTCAGGCATGACTACATCCTTTTCTGCTGTTTCTTTAATCTAACAATAACATATTACTGGCATGACTCTTCAAAGTAAAGTATTAAGGCACATTGCAAATCGAAATGCTTTTAAGAACACTACAAGATGTGCACAGAGCATCGAATGAACAAAACAAAACACGGTATAAATAGTATGCCTGAAATTTACATTCTTGAAGCTTCATGGGATCAGAGTGTTCTCCATCAATAATATCAACCCTTCCATTGATCCGAAATTGCTCCCAAGAGTCGGTAAAATACCAACATATCTACAAATGATTCAAATTAATTAAACTGCGAAGCAAAAGGAATGTAATTCGAAACAATTTTGAGTAATCAAGTACACCTGAGCTAAATTGAAGAGTTCAATTTCAACACAATCAAAAAGTGGTTGTATTACCTCAACAAATGGACATTGCTTAAGTTCTTCAATCTGCGTTTCAAGCAAAAATTAAATGGATAAATTATGATCAAATCAAATTCGTATACTATTTCACAGTTGGCACAATCGTTTCTAATCACTCAGGGTATCAATTCAATAACCCTCTGCACAATTATGGGAGAAAATAATCCTCTCTAAAAATGACCACAACAAGAAAAGGAAAACTGAACTAAGCTAACCTTCCGAGTCCTGCAATCAGTATTAATCTGGATTTTGCAAGTATTCTCTTAAAATCCCCTGAAAAGCAAAGAAAGCGAACTCTCATCTTCCCGAAAAACTCACACAGAAATGCTTCCCTAATCCGATCGATAAAATACCTAAAAACGACAGTCCGATTAGACGGTCTCCCATCAGAGCCAACCGTTGCCTGAAATCGAAACAACAACGCTTTTACGCGGAAAAAAGGGCCCACTCGCCATGGAAAAAAGGGACGAATACAGAAAATTGGAGAAAAACACGAACCAATTGGAAGAAGGTAGAATGCCTGAGGCGCGAATTAGACTCCAAGGCGCTTAAGAGAAGCTGCTTCCATGGAGTTGCTGCGTTTACCGCCGCCATTTTTGTTTCGCTTCTCTTTGGCTCTGCTGTGTTGTTTTGGTTTTCGCGGTCCAACCGCCAACTGCGAACTAACTTTTTTAATTTTGGCGCCTGACTTTTGGTCAAATAGCCTAATTTCCCCATTTTAACTTTTGTTTGTTCCTTTTGTACCCTTCAATATTAAAAATTGCAGAAATGACATGTTGATTTTGGTTGGTTTTGAAATGAGACGTTCTTTTTATTCATTTCACTCCATCCCAATGCGAACATGTTGCCTTGCAGCGAAAGATTTAGGGTAATTTATATTGTCTAACCAATATAAAATATGAATTTGGGTAAAACACTCAGCCTAGCAAAATCATACCATCCATTGACAAAATATTTAAAATATCTATACTCAGCATGTTCTTAATCTAAAAACATAGTCAGAATATGTATTAGGATATATCCTGGATATAACAAGATATATCACGATATATCATGATATATTATTAATATAACACCAAAAATCAAGATCACTGTATATATAAATTGAAAATTAAAGCAACAGTCGACAAAAAGAAGAACATGTTATATATATCATTGAAACATGAACATATCTGTCTGACGGCGAGTTTTGGCGGTTTCGGGCGGATTTAATAAACCCGAAATTAAGGTCGAATCTCACTGGGAAAAGACGAAAAGAAAAAGAAGAGGATGAGACCTAATCTCACTGGGAAAAGACGAAAGAAGAAGAAGAAGAAGAAGAAGAAGAGGAGGAGGAGGAGGAGGAGATGGTTAGAGCGTTCGGAATCTCGCCGGAAAAGATAATCGAAATTAAAGAACAACTGATTGAAACCGAAATTAAGGCCGAAATCTCGTCGGGATAGAGAAGGGAAACAACAAGAAGAAGAAGAGGCGGTGGATTACAGCCAAAATATTGTCGGGAAAGAGAAGGTTTCGTTGAATGGAGGAGGAGAAAGAGAAGAACGATAGTTTTACAGGAGAAGAAAAAGAACGATGGTTTTGGAGAAGTAACGTGCTGAGTGTAATAGGAAAGTTAAAGGTTATGAAGGCAGACATTTAATTAGCTTAAGTGTTATAAATGTAATTAACTTCTACCTTATTTTCACCATGTAATTTTCTCAAAGATTTATACATATTTATTAAGTTCAAAGGATTACGATGAATAATTGAAAGTTAAACAAGTTAGTAGACTACTTAAATTAAGCACATCAGTTAAAATATGTTGGCCTTTCAGCTTTCGTTTGGAAAAAATGGTTTTATTAAGGCATAACATAAGAATCAGATTAGATAGTCTACGTTCTAGGAAATGGAGTTAATTAATTTAATACCCGTGCAATTCTTCAAGCATTGAATGATTAGAGTTTTCGTGCTACTTACATCTAAACACTAAATAATTTGATAAAATAAATAAATGCATAGAAAAGAAAAAAAATATAATGCATTACTTGATTTTATAATTATTTCATTTCGCCTATCATCTTTTTAAAGTTTTAAATATTTCTATCCTCTCCACATACAATGTATAAATTACATTTCCATTCCACATATCAACATCTAATTAGCTTTTCATATTTTAGATATGTTTTTAAATTTTTCTTTCCATTTAAAAGTTGATAACTGATTCTTACATGCAGTTTTCATTGAGGGCACAAGTTGCACAATAAAACTTATTTGAAAAAACTTGTAATGCATTGATTACATTCTCCCGAAAATATAATAAATGCAAAAGCAAAAAGGAAAGTTAAATTCCGTTAGGCTACGGAAATTGGGAAGAATTTCAAGCCCAAATATTCAATAAAATTGCCAAAGTTTAGAAATTGAAATCAACTCCTTCATCTTGCCGCGCATTATATATTGGCCCCGCCACTTTTGCTTTTGTCGCCTTTTTTTTTTCCCTTTAAAGCCACCAACTTAATCGTATAACACTCACTTACATTTAGATTGTATAATTCTCTGAGAAAATTTTGCACATTTAATTAGTCTTCAATTTAATAAGTGAAATATATCATGTGCAATACAATACAATACAGGAATTATCGCCTTTCTTTTCTTTGTTTATTACGATGGATATTTAAAAAAAAAATCAACAAGATATAGTTCAATGGCAACTGTAATTAAATTTTCCCTTTAACTGCCTTAAATCTCCAGTCATTGGCATTTTTGGGCACCATCTTGCAATTTAAGTTCACACAGAAACGAGAAAACCGATTTTCTACTATACAAGAAAAAACCAGATGTACCTATATCTTCATCAAGAAAAACAACTTGTTAACAGTAGGCATCACAGAAAAGCATTACAGAATCAAACATATTCCAGTTCTGATTTTCTATACAGATATAAAGCCTTTTAGTGTATGCAGTTGGCGGATTAGCAAATGCCGGTTTTCATCGAGTTAAGACAGCCATCAGATGTTCACCTGTAGCTGAATCAACGATCTGCATTGATTCCAAAGATACGAACTTTGTGCATATTCGGGAACTTGGCGATTACAAGCACCATTACAGCAAGAGTGTTGAGAAAAAGCATCGGTTGTTGATAATCGGTCGTGAGAGGCTATCAAATACCTGACAAAAGGAATTTATGATGATCATCTTCATATATAACTTATATCACAAATAAGACCAGAGGAACATGGAAAAACATTGCTCGGCTTTGAAGACAGCTGAGAAAATTTATAATTAAAACTGCAGTCCAAAATATTCGGAATAACAAATGCACAGATCCTAAGAACTTACAGAACAACGGGAACAATGGTAAGAAATTTTCTGTTGCGAGTAAGCTGTTTTCCATCGTCCATTTGTTCCCACCATGTCAGTGAGTTATAGATTCCCTGGTCTTCTGCAAATGGGGTCCCTTTTTTCCAGTGAAAGAAGTGATATGTGACCTATAAGGTGAAAAATCAAGCCAATTATGATCCCTATAACAATGAAACAACTTTGGACACCAAAGTAACGTATTGTTCAAAAGAGTCGAATCTAATGTAAAAGAAAAGGTAGAACCCAATGGCAATAAGTAGCAGCTAAACAGGAACGAGTTAAAAAGAAATCTTCTAACAAGAAAAATCTGAAAGCAGATATCAAAATAAAGAATATATCTAATGTCATGACTAATCTTAATCTTACATTACCTTCTATATTCTTTTTGTTGTACTAGAACCTAAAACAAGGCAACTGAGCGATATAGACAACTAAAAATGGAAACTTGAAATCTTTTATTTTCCCGAAAAAGCAAAATAAAGTAAATATCTAATCTCATGAAAACAGCATATCTTAACCATTGCATAGCCACTACCGATGAAGAATCCTGCCAAAGCCATAAGCAAAAGGAGCTTGATGAATCATCAAAAGATAGCAAATTTTGAGCATATTTTGGTACCAAATCCTCAGAATCAAGGGACCATATCATCAATCAAAGAACAAGATACTATCAACCAATCATAGCATCTTGTTTTCAAGAAAATGACAGTGTGTTCAGCAATGAGTTTTGAAAACTTCATACGAACTGTTTGATTTTTTTAAATCCATTCATTGTGAAGGCATGATTCAATTTCCTACCAAATTTCCTCCTTGGATAAAATATATCCACATCAAGTTCACACGAGGGTATCTACAACAAAATATGCACAATCATTGTCTATAAAATAAGAAAATATCAAACCTAATCTCACTAAACTAAACCAAACTACAACATTTCGTTTCAAAAAACAGAGATAAATTCGACAACTGCACAAGGTCAAGGAATACCGGAGCAATACTTCAACAACAACAAGATACACATGTTAATTCATCAATTAAATAGCCAAAACTAGACTCCTTTCAGTGACCATAAGAAATGCTACAAGTTCATCTAGCATCATCTCATTTGGACCAGTAGAATGAATTGAGACTTCAATAACACAGTAAGTAAAATAGCACAGATCCAGCTCTCTTAAGTCTCATCAAGCATTCAGCAACAATTTCAACCCACGCACCGCAAAAGAATCCAATTCCAGCAAAGATAAGCAACACAATCAAAATCAATCAGCGTTGTACTAATCTATTGTTCTTCTAAGAAACCAGAATCCTAATCAGAAACTCAAAAAGAAAGGTAAATACTAACGTATAGGATTAAATCGAAAAGAAAAGAGCGCGTACACAAAAATGGGCGAGATTGACGGCGGTCCAGGCCGTACCGGCGGAGCATCGAAAGACGGAGAGAACGGCGAACCAAGAGAAGAACAGTATAAGAATATAAGTAGTCCATACGCCGGGATACATAAACCACTCGGTGTTTCTGTTCAGATCCGCCGGCGGCACTGCTTTCACATAGAGATTCGCCATCAATCAGGCGGCGGCGATGTACCAAACTCTATTTGCTCCGGCGATTGTGATTTCCGGTTACAGTCGATTCTTGAAGCCGAAGCCACGATTTTAATTTAATGGCTTGATTGTCGAACCAAAGAAAGTACAGTTCGCGTTTCCCGGCTTTAATGGCGAAAAACGACAGCTTCCCCTCTTTTTCATCATTTCAGCTACTTCTGGCGCGAAAACGACAGCGTTTCGTGGCGCGAGGAAAGGGACATATAACCAATTGGAGAAGACAAGTCGGTAATAGATACAAAAGGGAAATTGTGGATAATCATGCGAGAAACATTACAGACAAAACAAAACTATCGTAATAAAACATTGCTAACTTTTTTTTGAATAAGTCATGAATTTTTTAAAAGATTGGGTTTCGGATTCAAAATCTTTTCTTCACTAATACATTAAAAAATATATTACTTGATAAAGATTAATTGATAAACATTGCTAATTTTTCATTCAATCATATAAAATGACTTTCATAAAAAAAATCATATAAAATGACACAAAAACACAAATTCCCTTATGAAAATATGTCTTAAAATAAAGGTGCCTCGTGTTTTTGTTTCAGTATAGATATCTTGGTCAAAATAATAAAAAATTATCAGCTGCAAAATTACTAATTAATAAGCTAGTAGTGTTGTCTTTATTTTAACCTTTTCATAGTTATTATTGCTTTTGTTTTGATTACCATCGTATCAATATAATGAAATTCAATCTAATTATAATTAATACTGAAATATAATTATTTTAACAAAATAAAAAATCTTATAAATTACATTAAAGGAGTGAAAACAAAAAATAAATATACACTAACAATATCGTATTCTTAAATTTTGATTACGTGGAATAATCAGATATCACGTTTGTGGTGGTTGTCACTTATTTATTGTGCTTAGACAAAAAATTAGCAAAGAAATTAGTCACCTTAGCCTGTGAGTAATAAAATCAGTCACCTTAATTAGCTCCACACATGGAAATGCCAAAGGCCAGCATGATCTTTTAGTCCTTAAAATTAAAATTTGAAACTTTAGTGTTCTTGTACTTATTGTTTTCATACACGCAGTTTTTGTGAGTTGCTATAATTGAATGCTCATTATTATTATAGCACAAAACAGAGTTGGCAACGGAAAAAGATTTCAAATTCGCCCATTCGACAATGCCAATGATAACATATTAGCACTAAATTTCACAAAGTCAATAACACCATAGAGGATATCAATTACCAGTTCAATACACTTCAAAACCAGAAACAACTCTATCAGCTTATCACTATGAACACCAAATTTCGGACCCTCAATGACTATATATAGCAGATATATGAACACAATGAACTTCCATGTGTTCACAAACTCTCAACTCTCACCAATTATATACCCAACATAAAATTCAGAACATCATATTAACATTATCGAATCAAACTCACATGGTGATCAATCTGCTTGAACTTCCACTGTCCTCAGGATTTTCCTCTTCAGAATTCCCCCAGCCTAAATTCACAGCCAAGTCCTCCACATTAACCTTAGCCACATCGGTTCGAACCCCAATATCAGTAGCATATCGGCTCATACAATACATCCCAGCAGTGACTGTTGCAACCCCGACGGGGCTTGGCATCAGCAGATTCAGAGGCGAAGAAAGCAGAGCCGCCAAAGGGGCGCCAATGACCGATGAAGCTTGACCGCTTCTCCCAACACCCATTCTGTCCATTATCAGAAGGCCAGTTTTGCAGTACATGGCGAAATCCTCGCAGTTGTTCTGGAAAACGTCGTAGTTTCCAAACCCGTTTTGGAGGAGATACATGGCTCGGTGGATCACTGTTTCTGGAAGGTCTGATGGTGCGGTGGTGCATGTGCCGCCTCGAACTTTGGCTAGAAAGACCGAGGGGGGCACACCGTATTCGAACAGGTACAGGGAGCCGGTGCCTAAGAAGCAGTCGAGGCAAGTGAGGACTACACCACTGTTGGGTTGCCTGAATCCACAGTCTGGAAAGATTTCACATGATGATGGAACAATTGAATTGTAGGGATCGGATGTGTCGGAGGTTGAATTGGTGATTTGCCTGGGTCTAAAGTGAACCACCTTGCTTCCTCCAACAAAAATGCCTAAACAGAGAATTGATTGCACAGATTATAAATGAATTGGAATAAGAAACCCTTAATTTGCATCATTTGGGCATACAGAATATTAAAGGAAAACCTTATCCCTCCCCACTTGAGTGTGGACATGAGGAATAACATAAAACTTCAGCAAAAAGAAATGCTGAACTTGCAAATGTTTCTTATAATGAATAACTATGAATGGCAGAGAAACTCATAAATTCAAACATTGAGAAGCCAAATTATATTATTGGTTAGACTGTTCTACTTATTCTTACTTTGAAAATGGTCCAAGTGAAGAGCATTAGCAGGGCCAAAGGGGACCGGCCCCGGACCCCAGTAACCAACATGTCTTGGAAAACCGAAAGAGGATCTAAGTTTATAGGCATACCCAAAAGCTCTATAATACTTTGGAAGAGAAACTTCCATAAGGATTAATACAGGAAGAACAGAAAAAATGTGATGTAATTGGTAGCACAAATAAGTGGCTTCAATGATTAGCATACAAAGCAATTTCACTGAATTATTTCCAGCGCCAATAACAACCACAACAAAGAAAGACTCTACCCCAAAAGGCAGAGGGGGGTTATATAGATTTTTGTTCTCCAATCAACCACACTTCTGTGTTCGTCATTGAATTTACACCAAACTAGAGCAAAGAATAATATATGTAACCAAAAAGATCATAATTTCACAAAAGAAGGCATCCAAATACAGATAAAGGCGTTTAAAAGGTGAAAGAAACTAATTCTGACGGCATCAGATTCGCTGATTCCATCTAGAACCCAGATGAACTCACAGACCATAGAATGAATCCATAAAAATCGAATCAATAACACCTCCAACTCCTGATTAACAAGTCAATTACTAAAACATCACGATCAAATTACATAAAAACGGTTTCCATTCTCAGCAAGCAAAAGTCAAACAACTACAGCAGCCCTAGCACATCAATTGGGGAAAAATCCACAAATCACAGAGACAAGTAATAAGCACAAGAAAATAGTGAAATGAGAGAGAATTACCATGATGAGAGTAAGTAAACACAGCTCTGTAAGTATAAATGTGATCCCCGGGTTTGATTTCACTTCTCTCCACTTTATTCGTTAGCAGACCCATTTTCCACCGCTCTTTGCCTCCACTTTCCACCAAAATCCACCGCTAACCATAACCGAATTCAACCTTCAAAGGAGTAGACTAACAACATTATAAAATTGGGGGCGATTGGCGAGCAGAGGAATCTGCTCAACGACCTCTAAGTTCCCTCCTTCCCCGACGAGACGTGACCCCCTCTCTGCAATTTCCGGTGGGCGGCGGCCACTTTGGGGGGGGACAAAATTACCGGAGCTCGGGGGGTTTCCGATCGCTGGGGGGGGGGACAGCCGCTCCCGCCGGACCCCCTCTCCCGCCGCCACTGCATACGAGCCAATTTCTAAGTTTACGAAAAGCAATAAGCTTATAATTTGATATGATTTTGTTTAGGTTGAAATGTTTAACATGATTTTATGGTTGTTGACTTTCAAAATTAATAGTTGGAGGATTCAAAGTTATCACTTGTTGAGTAGTATTTTGATTTTTGTAATGTTGTTTTCTCTTATTCGAGAGTTAGGTCAATCCCCCATTATGGTGGACTTTTGTCTTTCTAGTGATGATAGTATATTTAGTTTGATGTATGTAGATTCATACGTATATCGTTCAAAATGTACTCCATCCTACCAATCTTAATATATAATCATTTCTCTAAAAAAATCTCTTCAAATTCAACTTCCTCTTCCTTTTTGTATTCTCTCGATCAAGATTTTATTAAACTCAATTTATAATTTGCCATGACTGGTCCTACAAATTATTGGGTGTTCCAAGAAATATTTGTATTTCAAGGGTTTGTTACTTCGCATGGCGTAAAATTACCTAGAAAATTTTGTGTCAAATACCGCACTAGTGAAAGAAAAAAAAAAGCAAAAGATAATTGAAATATAAAATTGCTGAGATTTCTAATCCAATAGTTTGTTTATGCTTATAATTTTGCAAAACTAAAATGAATTGATGAACAAAATACAAGGAAAATGTTAATTCATTCAAATTTTGTTAACAAAGAAAACATTTGTCAAAACCTATTGTTCAATTAATTTTAAACTTATAATGAAATTAATAACTTTCAATTCAACTAGTTTATAATTTTTTTTTTCAACTATAGCAGCTTTATTGATAACGGAAATGGGAACGCCAATCTCGATTACAAGGTGAAAGCCCTTGCCCGAAATAAGAAAATCCCAGGGTCAGCAAGGGTGCAAAGAAAATGTTATAACAACAAGAAAATAACTATATTGTAGTACGGTATTCATAATTATATGATATAACAAAAAAGTTTAAAATAAGAGAATTGAAATTCTTAGAAGATAAGTTGTAGGTTTAGCGTTAGCAGAAACTTTGAAGAAACTAAAAACAAACAAAAATATGTAAACATGAAACAATTGTCGATGAGTTTCGAACCCACTAGAGTTGCAACTTTAATTTGGAATGTTCATGTTTTCCTGTTAGGAAATTTAGAAAACATCAAATACTTGTTTTCCAAAACTAGAGGTGACAGCTTGAATTTTGGAAAACAATTTCCTTGAAGAAAATTTTGACAACTAAACAGTAAACACTAAATTCTGTTTTTCCCTTTCCATGGGAAAATTTTAGGATAACAAGATATATTTTTCACAGAATAGGAGTTATAACACTTTTTAGGCTAAATTTCTTTTAAACGCAAAATATGTGGTATAACAAATTAAAATACAAGGACGGATGTGCCCTCAGCCATTAGTTTTTTTTTTAAAAAAAAATGATAACGTTTACTTTTCTTAATTACTAGACCTAAAGATATTGTTTTTGATCAACTTGTTTTAATCAATTCTATTTTCCATTCTAACAGAAGTAAATTGACGTTGTTATTGATTGTGTTTTGACCATTAATGAAAGTAAAACTAGATTTATCAAACCGAAATAGTGCATCTGGTTCGGTTTCAGCGAATTTCTGACTTGACCGTGATTTATTTTCTTTTCAATGGATTCTTAATTCCTCCAACCTTTATACTTGACATCCTACATATTTTATACTTATTCAGAAATCAACTAATTAAATGTATGCAAATATTAGTTTACCCTTGATATTATATTAAATGAACGTCTTATTTTTCCAATACAATTATTCTTTAATATTAACAATTATAAAAAACACATAATTGTGTGTATAAAAAGTATTATAAAAACTTCAAATATAAACTAAAGTGCTTATTAAAAAAATCGGAGGAAATACTCTGGTGAGCGATATATAGTTCAAAACATATATTTTGAGGGAAAAGATTTTTCACAGTTGTAAAATAACTGCAGAGAAAAGTTTAGTCCATTTATACTATTTATTTAAAAATCAAATGGTTTAAATTTATTGTGCTTTTACAAAATATAAAAAATCTAATATAAAATCAAACATTAAGTGTCGACTTTCGTCTCAAGCTATTTTCCATGCAAGTCTAATTTTATTATCAACAGGTTTCTTATTGTAAAACTAACCGGGATTCCTTGTTCAAGTAGAATTCCAAACAACTATAAATATCGCTTTCAATTTCAATTCTCTTATGCTTTTTCAAAAGAGAGAATAAGAGAAGAGTGGCAAATTGGATTTACGTTACGTGATTGGTCAGGGAGCTTTTGGGAGAGCCAATTACGATGGACAAGACGTTGCCGGTATGTTTAACAAACCCTATTTTACTGTATTTTCTTGATTTTATTGGAAGAATGCCCTAACTAATGTTGTTGTTGGTGAAAATTACAGTGAAAATATTCAACTGGGGAGAAGACGGTGTTGCCACTGCTGCTGAAGTTGCTGCGATTCGAGCCTCTTTTAAACAGGAGGTTGCTGTTTGGCACAAGCTTTC
>CAOJBJ010060423.1:0-12894 GCA_948291685.1 Euphorbia celastroides
TAATTATATTTAACTTTTTGTAAAAATGTCTAAACTCCATTTACTCATGCGTGAATGAAAGGCTAATGAGAAGGGGTGGTCCCCACTATCTTTCTCCTAATTAATTTTGGATTTTAAAATTTCAAACGATCATATCTCTTAAACCGTTAATTTTTTCGAGACGATTCTGTAGATTAATTTATTCGTTACAATTTTATGTTTGAAATAAAGATCCATATTCATATTTTTTCGAAATTTTTTTTTTGAAGTATACTAAAATGAAAATCGCTATATAAAATTGATATACTTTTTTACTTTTTCGGTATACCGATTTTTTACTTTTCGGCATACCTTTTTACCCGCCATATACTTTTTTTTATGTTTGATCGAAATTGGTATACCATTTTTCCAACTTTTATTTATGTTATGGTATGCTGATTTTTTAGTTTCAGTATTGTAATTGCTATTTAACTGATTTTTAATGTTTTTTTAATTTCAGTATACTTTTTGCGGTATATCTCAAGAATTGGGAGAAGAAAAGATCTTTCGAATGCTTGTATTGATCGTGCATCTATCTTGTCTTTTTTTTTATGGTTTAAACTAGTGTACCATTTTTAAATTAGTAAACAGCTTTTTAAATTTTAGTTTTTTAGCATTTTTTTGTGATGAAAATAAATAGTGATTTTATTAGTATACTTTTTATTTAAATTGATATACTTAGTTAAATAGTATACTTTCCCAATATCATTTCAACTTTTTCATTTCCTCTCCTGATATACTTCATTCCTGTTGGTTTTTTCTCTTTTTCTTTAACGATTGTTGAGGGCGGGGCAAGTTTCAGCGACGAGTCTCGGCAGTGGCCAAAACGACGAGATATGGCGGGGGGCTCAGCGTAGGGGCTTTAAAGGCGACTGGAACGGTGGGATCTGGCAGCGGGGCTCGGCAGCGGCTGAAACAGCGGGATCTGGTGGGAGGGCTTTGAAGGTGGCTGAAATGGCGGGATCTAGTTGCGGGGCTTTGAAGGTGGCTAAAATGGCTAGATCTGAACGATGGGGCTTCGACGACAAGAAAAACGGCAAGATCTGGGCGGCGGGACTTCGTTGGCGAGGAAAACGACGAGATCTGGGCGGCGGAGCGGTGGCGGCAGGACTTCAGGTGACATGGGCGGCTGCTTTCCAAAATCATGATTTTGCTTTATTATTTCTAGTTTTTAGACATTTTTGAATTTGTAGTTAGACATGGCTTAAAATCAGGGTCCTTTTTAGAACATTTTGCTTGCTTTCCCCTTTATAGTTTTATTGCAGCTCTTTTTAATTGATTGAAGAGTGATGGAATTTAAACTAAAAACTGAACTGAAATTTAACTGAAATTTTTTTAGAGCATATTAAAACTCATCTATTGTAAGTTAATGGAAACCTATTTATACTAACTGAAATAAAATGAAACATTATTATTTTGAACTTAGTCCAAAAAATAATATAAGCGGTGAAGAAAAGAAGAGTATATATTTTTTTACAGTCTCTACGACAAGAAAAATACTTTTCAAATGACAATTTTTTTTGAGGTTTCTTTCCATCTTCCTCTAACATCGTCATCTACAAATTTTGCAACTTTTTCACATCAAACACAATGAAAAGAAGAAGCAAACACGAAGAAACAGAAATAAGAGAATTTAATATTAGATTTAACGAAACGTAAATAAGATAAAAAAAATGCTTCATTCATAATTAGAAATTTAAAATAATGTATTGAAATTATTGGTGAAATCTTGTCCATAAATTTGTTCCCCCAAATGCTGAATGAAAAAATGTGGTACAATGGATTGATTGCCATAAGACTTAACATAACAATAGAATGTGGTTTGAATGGCTAGATGAACATATACAATGTTTTTCTTGGTTGCCCATGCATTCATTTAAATGTCTTGTTTAAATTCTTCAATTGACGCACAAAAAATGATAATTTGGATGAGGTTAGTTGGATAGTTGGTTAGTTATTATTGAGGAATAATGTGACAGTTCAGTTACATATTATTTATTCCAAAACTTATTTAGAAAAATGATAATTTGTGTATTTTGATCATATGTACTGTGACATATGCATGTTTAAATTGGTTGCTTATAGAGCCTAAACTCCTAATTAATTATAGCTTTTATGTTTGGCATGGTTATCTCGATAGATTGATTGATGCATTACGCAGCAGTTTCATTGAAAAAGAATGAACAAAAGGCCATTAGAAAAAGTATCGAAATGTGTAGAAGATTGGATCATAAAAATTTGATGCTTTTGGGTTTTAAGCTTTTAATTAATTCTTAAGCTGGGAGGATGTAATGATATTCTTGCATTAAAGTAATTAAAGATAGCATATACCTGAGCTTATTCTCAAAGAATAATAAAACAAATTAAACGGGTAAATGATATTATTAACACGATAAATTTCGCAAACATTGTGGTTTAACCAATTTTCAGAAAAGTCTTTACAATTTTATTTCCAAATGGAAGCATATGGCTTTAAAGGTTTCCAAAAATGGAATTTCAATGAAAAATAATCATAATACACAAGGTATTTCGCTAAATTCAGCCTAGCAATGACTTGACCATATAATTTAACAATGTACAAAATTTCTTAAAAAAATGTAAATGATACAATTTTTTGTTAACTATTACAGTCTATAGAAGTTTAATAGACGAGTTACTTACTAAAAAAGTTCAAAAAATTATCGTGATGAATCTAGTTTCAAAATAAAAATGAAATAAATAAAACCTCTAAAATTTATATAAAAGATCAACAGAGGTAAATATAAGTAAAAAAACGTAACAGGAGAGAAAAATATGAGTTTAAGGGGAAGGGGTTTAACAAGCAGATAGACATCAAATAGAAACCTTTAGAGACCTAATCAAGCAATAGATTTTGCACAGTAGTGTAAATATCTTTAAAAAAAGAATATGAACTTAATCATTTACTTGAAAATGTACAATATTAATTAAATATGACATTGCCGTATGATACTAATTTAGCACATAATAATTCTTCTTTATATAATTGAATTCTTTGCAATCCACATTTTGGCCTGGGATCGGATGCAACAAATACTCGTACTGAAAATACTTTTTCCAGTCCAATTTCCTTTATTCACATTTTCATATATCAAGTTGCAACTATATAAAAATATTTGAAGGACTAACCGTCTAATCGCGCTAGACCAACTCGTAGCTATTATACATTAAAATATAAAAAGGAAGGCAGAAGAAATAACAACAACAGCCATGTGAAATTTAGTTCAAATGAAGTTGAATCCCTACAAGCACGGTGCCATAATAATTTTTATGATAAAAAAGAAAAAAAGGAAAATAATTGAAAGTGGAGTATCTGACCTGAAAATAAGAGAGAGATATTATACCATACTCTTCAATCACCGTTTTAAATATCGTGCCTGTATACCTGTGTATTATATCGATATGAGATCATTAGTATAGTGAGTGAGTGAGTTTTTATTTGAAGATCTTAAGTTTGCAAGAGAGATGTCGTTGCTATAAAAATGCAGATTAATATTGTAGTAAAAATCACATTATACAACAGCATAGCCAGGTGCGAAGAACCAAAATTATAAAACAAAAACCAAAATTCTCTTTGCTCAATATTAGATAATTTGATATACTCAAACAACTACAATAGAATAATTATTTTGGTAGTTATAAAATCTAGGGTTTTGTTATTTTCCGTCCATTTTTACTTCGTGTCGCCCTCAAAATTTTTAAAAACGCCCTTTGAATGAACAGTTGAAGCGCAACACAGAAAAGACGTTTCAATTCAAGATTATTCATTTCTAAATCATTGTAAACCGACTTATGGTAGATTTGTATCATTAAAAATATTTTATACATGTAATATTATCTATTGATAATTAAAAATTTAAAAGATTTAGATTTTTAAAATTTGAAAATGTCTTAATGATAGAAAATAATTGAAAGACATAAAAGTAAAAAAGTGACGAAAGCGAATTGTCTCTAACCATACTATCGAGTACCGATATTGAGGCATGGCATTTGTATTTGTGTATATGCATAGCAGAATTGTCCCTTCTCTTTGTAATTCACTGTACATACCATCAAGTTGGCATTGACAATGACAATTTGGGTATGTGTGCAAACTTTTCCCGTGATTCGGGCACCACAAATCATAATTCCCAATTCCACAAACCCCTTTTGCCATTTTCCCTCAATTTCACTTTCACAACAGAGACAGGTGGAGGGAGAGGCACGTGACAGGGTGAATATTAGAATTGCAATTCAGAATTGAGAAACAGAAACCTCTAGCAAAGACATGCAAAACAAGCGTCAAACAAAGTGACAAGAAATCATGGTTATGTGTTGTATCGTTCAGTCTACAGTGAACCCTTTTATGTATGCACGCATTTAACTCACTTTTTGCTCCAACGATCACCTCATTTTCATCGCCATTCTTCTTTAGGAATCTTTGCAGAAATCACCAAGCTAATTGCAGCTCAAAAACAATACCTTTTTATTCCTTCTATCGCCTTCAATTTTCAAGGTATAGACTAAAAAGACCCCATTTTTCTTCCATATTCTTTCGACATCACGTGGTTTTGGTTTTTATGTAACTGAATTCTCAAAGCCCATGTCCCCTTTTTCATTATAAAATTGACTGCCATTAATTGATTTCTGCATCTCCATCTACTTTAATTTTCACTTGTCAGTTGTTTCCTATACGGGGTTTTCTCATTTCGTTTGTTCTGTTTTGCAATTTCCTGAATTGGGCTGTTTTTAATGGTGAATTCGAAGCCTTTCTTCTGTGTACCAAAATGGGTTGTTTTTCCTGGTGATATTGAATCTTTCAAGCTCCGCCATGGTTTTACATCTTCAGGGTACTAAAATGGGTTGTCTTTCTTGGTAAATTCGAAGCCTTTAAGCCCATCCATGGCTCTAATTCTCCGGTTTCGGAAGCTGCTCTATGTGTTCCCTGTAAATTTTGGCGAAACCAAAAGAAATGGAAAGCAAAAAGATTGTTCAACAAAACAATCCTCTGAATCCCGGAAATGTGACGGCAAAGATGAAATCTTTACCCCACTTGATGAGAAAAAAGAAGTGGAAATGAACAAGAAGAGGAGAAAAAGAAAGCAAAGAGAGTGGAGTTGTATAGATTGGTGCTATTGGATGATTGGGTATTTGTGTACAAGTTGGTGGCTAGTGGTGTTGTTGTATCACTGTTTGCCTGCTGCATTGCCTGGATTTGAGGCGCCTGAGTCACCCGGGGCCAGGCTCAAAAGGGAAGGGCTTACTGCCCAATATCCAGTAGTTTTGGTGCCCGGCATTATCACCGGAGGGCTCGAGCTTTGGGAGGGCAAACCTTGTGCTGATGGTCTTTTCAGACAGAGGCTTTGGGGTGGCTCCTTCACTGAAATGTTCAAAAGGTTTGATTTTGATATTTTAAAATTTCCCCATTTTTCCTGAAATGGTACTTTGATGAGATTAGGGGAACTTATATGTATTGGAATTTGCAGGCCATTGTGTTGGTTAGACCACCTCTCTTTAGACAATGAGACTGGCCTCGACCCACCGGACATCCGGGTTCGAGCAGTCCCGGGGCTTGTTGCAGCTGACTACTTTGCGCCTGGATACTTCGTTTGGGCTGTTTTGATCGAGAATTTGTCCAAAATTGGCTATGAAGGGAAGAATCTACACATGGCTGCATATGATTGGAGACTCTCCTTTCAAAACACAGAGGTAAACAATCCTTTTATGAAAAACATGATTTGGATGGAGTTTAATGGATGGATTGGTAATTGGAATGAGCAGGTTCGAGACCAGGCGCTTAGTAGATTGAAGAGCAAAATAGAACTGATGTATGTGACAAATGGGTACAAGAAAGTGGTGGTGGTTCCACATTCGATGGGGGTTCTGTATTTTCTGCACTTCCTAAAATGGGTTGAAACGCCCGCTCCGATGGGAGGGGGTGGTGGTTCGGGGTGGTGCAACAAGTACATCAAATCAGTCATGAACATCGGTCCGACCTTTCTCGGTGTTCCTAAGACCATCACTAATTTGCTCTCTGCTGAAGGCAAAGACATTGCTTTCATCAGGTTACTAGTCTATGCAATCTTTTATGCTTAGTTATTGTGTGAGCTTAAAAGCATCAGGCCTTTTTGTCTACGCTATGAAAGCTGAGTTATGTCATCTTGATCATTTGTTTTGATCTACGTTGTAGGGCGATGTTTCCTGGAGTTTTGGATTCAGAAATTCTCAGGCTTCAGACACTTGAACATGTTCTTCGGGTATCTAGAACATGGGACTCTACAATGTCATTGATGCCTAGAGGAGGAGAGACTATTTGGGGCAACCTCCATTGGTCTCCCGAAGAGACCCAACTCTGTGATATGTCCAAGAAGACATATCAAAAATCCTCTGTAAATGATAACACAACTGACCCCAAAGAAATTTTTCAGCTGAAAGAATCAGTGAACTATGGAAGGATCATTTCTTTCAGCAAGTCCGCTTCAGAGCTCCCAGCTTCTCAGCTTCCATCCTTCAATTCAAAGGTATAATCAAAAGCTAATTTCATAGAGTTTAATTACCAGTTTTCAACACACCTCACTAACATGTGAAATAAGCAGGAAATTTCTCGAACCAACAAGAATGTAAAATCTTCGTGTGCAGAAGTTTGGACTGAATACGATGAGATAAACCGAGAAAGCGTTAGAAAATTGGTTGAAAACAAAGCTTTTACAGCAGCTTCGTCTTTCGACTTACTTCGCTCTGTTGCTCCAAAAATGATGCAGCGTGCAGAGGCTCATTTCTCACATGGAATAGCCGACAATCTCGATGATCCAAAGTATGAGCATTACAGATACTGGTCCAATCCACTCGAAACAAGGTGAACATCAAAACCGAAAGTATAATCCATAAGTAATCCTAAAATGCCTGCCCCCTGAACACCACTGTAGATGGAAAACCGAAAAAACATCTTAGAAAAGTCAAACCAACGTGGCATTTAAGGTGCACCTAAATTTTTGAGTATAATCTAATTTGTTAAGTTTTCTTAGGTTACCGAATGCCCCGGACATGGAGATATACTGCTTATATGGAGTTGGGATGCCAACCGAAAGATCGTATATTTTTAAGCTATCGACAACGGATAGATGCAAGAGCATTCCCTTTCGGATAGACACCTCGGTTAATGGAGAAGACAACACGTGCTTGAAAAATGGAGTACACTTTGTGGATGGGGATGAGAGTGTGCCGGTTATAAGTGCGGGCTACATGTGTGCAAAAGGGTGGAGGGGGAAAACCCGGTTCAACCCATCGGGTAGCCCGACTTATGCAAGGGAGTACAGGCACAAACCGCCCACGAGCCTGCTGGAGGGCCGGGGGGTAGAGAGTGGTTCACATGTGGACATAATGGGGAATTTCGGGTTCATTGAAGACGTGATGAGAGTTGCTGCTGGTGCTACCGGTGGTGAGATTGGTGGGGACAGGATTTATTCGGATATTTTGAGGATGTCTGAGAAAGTTAATCTTAAGGTGTAATTACATTAGGCTCATCGACAAATTAACCGGAAGGAACTAATGAAGCTCGAAGACAGAGCAGAACTAACAACATAAGTAGAATTGGAGTTTCTGGGGAAATTTTGCAGTTTGTTTCTAATCTCTTTTGGCTAATAAATTAGGATTAATGAGATGAACGAGGTTCTTATTTTTTTATTTCAGATTTGACTTCAACTAATCAAAATAATCCTAAATTAAAACAACCATCCGCAACATTATCATTGAATGCATCCAATGAGTCAAACAGTTCCTTTTTCTTGATACCCGGAAAATAATACGTGAAGTTGGTAATTTTAACAACAAACATGAACAATTTTTGGACGTTAGAGAAGATGAATATTGTGGTAGGAACTCTTCGAAGACAAGTCTAGTAACACCGATCCACAAGTACACCATAAAACTCAAGATCCGAAGAAGAATTTTGGATCCAAAATAAATGAGATAACTTTTAGATAGAACAAGAACCACAAGAAAAGATCGATATATGTCTTGAATTACCATACATTATTCCATAGTTCCAAAATATGCTCTCTTGAGTATTATTTGCAACCTGATTCGATAGCAATTTTCGTGCACATAAACGGTCATCTGAAAATACACAGTTTTATTTTTTATATTAACCAATAACTACATACCAAGTGTGCAAGGTTGAGACCATCAAATTAATTAATAGGCGGGTCCACTTACCTTAGATCCCAACAAAACCTAACTCAAAATTAACACCACAAATTATCTCCCTCTATTTCTTTCCTTTTCATTTTTTGAAAAACAATATTTTATTATCTTATACGAAAATATACATTTTCTTGTCCAAAAGCGTATCGTTTATTCATGTTCGGTCTTCTGTAGCAGAGAAATGGCTGCTTTATCCTCTCAAATCCTTCAATTTCCACTCCCCAATGCAGCTGATTGTATGCTCTTGTTTCCCTCTCTATGGCAGTCTCCGTCTCCCATTTCCAAAATTCCGTTGGTTCCTATCACGGTAAAAGTATCCCCGAGGCTCCAGTGCTTGACCAAGTCTGCTGAAGAGAGCCAATGGAGCGATTCGCAGAGTTTCATTTCTGATGAAACTGATGGCCGAGAAGCCAGGGCGGATTCCAAAGTTCAGCAGCTGGAGCAGCCTAGGCTTTCCACTTCTTTCAGCGATTCACTTTCTCTTGGAATTCGCGAGCCACTTTACGAGGTTCGTTCCGTTGCTTCGTTTTTCTGTTTGTGTATGTACTTTTGACATGACTTTTATTGATGCATTTTGGTGAAGTTACTTCTAATTTGTTTTTGTATGAGTTGATTAGCAATCGAGTGATGAATTAGTTGTATCCTTTCTGTAGGTGAGCATCTTTGCTTTGCTGATATGCATGATTAATATGGAAAGTAGGGAAATTGCCTTAGGCTTTGTTTGGATTGATTTTTTTCCATGGTATGGTATGGTTTCGTATGGTTTTGTTTTAAAATTCACGTTTTATTTCATGGTATGGTTTTTTCATGGTTTTGGGAACCATGAAACTCTAATTTTTTTAGAACCACGGATTTGGTGGTTTTCCATGGTTCTCCCGTATATTTTTAAAGGATTTTACTGTACCATACCATCCCTTATTTGTTTTCATGGTTTTTTAACTTTTAAAAAACCATACCATACTAAACCATACTTTAATGAACCATGGACCAAACAAAGCCTTAGCGTAACTTTCTATTACTGTTATAGGGAATAGCACAAGGACATGATGTATATCTTGTTAGATTATTGTTGACCAGCAATGAAATTGCTAAGTATGTGACAAGTTCTTTGTTCTAAATTCATCACTTATTGTTTCTTGTTTCTGCATTGGAGAAGAAGAACTGGTTATGCTTTTCTGTTGCTTTTACTAATCGTTTGTTTGTGCTTGTCCTGCTTTCTATTTTTCTTTGCAGGTTGTTGAAGTCAGATCAAATGGGACAGTGTCTACTGGGACAATAAGCAGACGCCAATTATTGAAGTCAAGTGGTGGGTGAACCATTTCAAGGAAACCGCAGATTGTCTTTTCTCTTTCTTAGAGTTTATTATGTCCACATGGTTTTATTATTTGTTTGAATATCTCCAATTTCATTGTCACAGGTTTTCATCTATTTAATTCCTTGAATGGTGTTATTTTCAGGTCTTCGTCTACGAGATATTCGAAGTGTTGATCCATCTTTATTTTTGACAAATTCAATGCCTTCGTTGTTGGTACTTCCTTCAATCTTCTCGTAGTTGTGATTTTTGATACGTTAATGTTCCTTAAAAGATTAGTATTATGATTCCATTTTGTGAATGGCTGTTCTAGTTGTATCCTTTTATAATAGTGATTGGAAGTTGCTAGCGTAGATATTTGAAGTATTGATCCATCTTTATTTTTGACAAATGCAATGCCCTCGTTGTTGGACTTCCTGCAATCTTCTCGTGGTTGTGATTTTTGATATGTTAATGTTCCTTAAAAGATTAGTATTATAATGCCATTTTGTGAATGGCTGTTCTAGTTGTATCCTTTTTTTAGTGATTGGAAGTTGCTAAACGTAGCTATTGTGCAATTTTCTGTAAATATCTGATTGTTGCATTTCTTTGTATTAATTGCTTGGTATTCAGAATGGCAGATGACTGAATTTTAGAATTGCATGTATTTGGCTTGTTTTAAGTTATAACCTCTGGCTTTCCAAATTAGTGGTAATGCTCTGTCGAGATGGATAAAATTTGTCAACAAAAATGCACATGCTTTTGCTGGTATCCATTAATCACTTGGTTCATATTTACAAGCCACTTCCTTGCTGATACATGCACATTTGATTTGTCAGTGGAAAGATGAGACATATAGCTGAGCATATGTAAGGCTGGATTTTATCTAGAATGAAATTCAAGTCAACAACAAACATAGACTGGAAGATGTGTTACCGATCTTTTTATGAACTATTAGGTTTATAATATTACTCCTACATGTGTTACCAATCTTTTTCATAATTTATTGTTTTATATTTTTCTAGGTACGAGAGCATGCTATACTACTTAACCTGGGATCACTGCGAGCAATAGCAATGCAAGAGCGCGTCCTTATATTTGATTACAACAAGTAATACATCTAAGTTCAGCAAATTATTTCTTCCACTTTCTCTTTCTAGTTGAATACTTCAGTTCACTGAATTGGTTTTTTTTCAACTAACAAAAAACAATGTCTTGCATGCGTTGTACCATTTAGTAATGGAGGGAAAGCTTTCATTGAGACGTTGATGCCCCGGTTAAATCCCAAAAATAACAATGGAGGGCCAACCATGCCATTCATGCTTGAGGTAAAGTGTGGACTTTAACAGCTTAAGTTACTTCTGTATTGAAACATTAAGATGGCAGGGTGAAAGTATATTGATTTATGATGCTATACCTCATTAGAAGGTCATTATTCTTTTTCTTTTCGCAACTCAGTTATCTTTCAAGGGATATAGTGCTTCAGTCTAGCTGCAAAAAGATACTTGGTTTCTACGGTATTTATGATGATAGAAACCAGAATAGAATAGACAAAAACAATAGAATAACTGAATAAAAATCAGTCTTGGCACTAAAATCTGCAGAAGGTAAACTGAGCTGAGATGAACTCAACCACCGCAGGAATATAGGAGTCACTCTCCACTAGAATGATAGAGTCTAATTCTCCTGAAGGCTAATTTGCATGATTTTCAATACACTCAAACTGTGAGAAATGCCCTTGATTTTCTTCATATCCCAACATCCACTGCCCATATTGCTAGCTAGGCTGAATTATCACACCTTGTACAATCTTCTCTTCTTTGAGTACGTTGCCAATTTCAAGGGTCCTTCCTAGTTCATGCACTATTATAAGGGGAAAAGGATCTTGGTGACAAAACAAATTGACTTTTCTTAACAGAGACCTGGCAACATAAAGTACTCGTAATTCATATCTTATCACTAGATCACGGATCTTTAAGATGAGAGATTCCTGAGCTAAACTGAAGAGTTTATAGAGATTACCCTGCTCTCTCTCTCTCATGTCGGTAACTGTTTTACACTTTAACAGCTTATCACCTTAAATTAATCATTTCATACAAATGTCAACTTTATGTTCTTGCACAAGCATGCAGGTAAACCTTCATTAATTTTTAGCTTTCTTAGAGTGAGCATATGTACTTCTGCATATGTTTGCACCCATTATGCGCTTTTTCTTTCATATGTGCACATGCATGAAGAATATGAGTGGATCCATGAGGAATAGATGTATAATAATTGAAACTAAAGAACATGGTTTGATTATTGAGAAAGGAAACTATTTTTAATTCTTGCCCACCAACTTTTAATATTTACTGCTGTATCTTATCAGCAATTCTGTCTTGTTTATTGTCTGAGTTTCTCATTATGTGCCTCTTTCATCTTACCTGTATACATCGATCAGTTGATGACTGATTATATGAGTAGCTTTGATGGTTAAATTCCATGACAATTGTTTACTGGAAAAATGAAGCTTAGAGTAGCAGTTACTTTATATTTTAGATTTTACTGGTTCATCAATCATCATGGCATTTTGGATTATTTATGTTTTAACCATTTCTCATTCTGATGAGGCTTTTCATTTAGGTAGTTGAAGCAGGACAGCTGTCACGAGTACAGCGTTTGGAGCAGAGGTTAATGGATGTTGAACCCCGTGTGAGTATAGGAACACATCAAGTTTTAAAGTTCTTGTATTTGTTATTTTGGATAAAAACTTAGTTTTTTGACTATACAAAGACATACTTATCCTTGAGCTGCAAATTTAAGAAAACTCGAGGCATTTAAGGGATTAAAATCTTTGAGATTGATATATCTGTCCTATTCTAAGATGTTCTTCGTTTGAATTCAAGATTATGTGCTTCCTCAATTATTTGATCATTAAGACCATCTGTTGCTGTTTGTTTCAGGTTCAAGCCCTTCTGGAGGTTTTGCCCAACAGGCTAATTGCTGACATATTGGAGGAACTGTGTATTAGCAAACAAACATTGGTATTTCCTTTCTAGTTGGAATAATGTAATTGTCACCGTATTGGTCTTTTTCTGATTTTTATGCTTTTCCATTCGCGTGCAAGGTTGAGTTAGGCTCAAGGGCAGGAGCGCTTCGGCAAATGTTGCTTGATCTGTTGGAGGATACACAAGAAATACGACACATATGTATAATGGGAAGAAACTGTACTCTTAGAAGAGTAAATGGTAACGTAGAATGTTCTGATCCTTTAGAGAAGGAAATTGCTGAGGGTAAGGCATGCTAGTGTGTCTGTATCCTATGTTTGCTTATTACTGGGTCTATTTTTCTTATGGGTGAAAGTTTGGCATTTTGCAGAGGAGGAGGAAGAAATTGAAATGCTCTTG
>CAOJBJ010061083.1:0-11051 GCA_948291685.1 Euphorbia celastroides
AGAAGGCCGCATTTTCCATGCTCTAGACAAGCTCAGCAGTGAAGTTTATAACATCAAACTTCACTTGATCAATCAAGGTTCCTACCATATGGCTGAATCTGTGGGAACTTCTGTCTTGATGCTTTCTGAGATCATCAATAAACTGCAACGTCATATTGCAACTCTCCCAACTCGCCAAGATTTGGTAAAAAGAGTTGCGGCAGAACTGAAGCCATCTTTTGATGAAGCATCAACTGAACTGGCAATGACAAAGAGCAATCTTCACAGACAAAGAAGAACAATTCCACCACTTTGGTGTTGAGCAAAAGAAGTTGAAGGAGCAAGAAGATGAAGTGCACAAGATTCTGTTGGAATCATTGAAGGACATACTTCAACATCTAGATTACACTTCTGAGTTTTCCCAGATTCTGAATTATGTTAAGTCAGAAAATAGAGAAGGAAACAAGTTGCAGATAGCGATGAATCAGTTGTCTCAGCATGAGACCAACCTCAGCAATAAGGTTGACGAGCTCAAAGCAGAAACAGTGAAGCAAGTTGAGACTTTTATGTCTGATCTTGAAAAGAGGTTCAACAACATCAAGATCAACCTGCCACCAACCAAGGATTACTCTTTGACTCTTGGAAACATTCAAGGGAAAGTTGAGACAACTATGCAGACCGCTGATGTGATCAAGGTATGCACTGATCGCTTTGATCAAAGAGCTTCAGAGTACAACGATTACTTCAAGAAGATTGAAGCGGAGCTGCAGAGTTTGCCTGGAGCCTTTACTGCTCATATTGCTCCACTTATGCAGATGTTGAATCAATTTGTCTCACAACTGCATACTACATTGATGTGGTAAACTCGTGCAATGTATCAAGTGCTGATAGAGCTGCGAGATCAAGATCTTATCACTAAGAAGGGATTCGATGAGTTGAAGGAAGAACTCGATCCAGAAATTAAGAGTAATCTTTCATTGTTCCATATGTCCTTGGAAAGCTTTCAGCAATTTGCTAATGAAACTTTGAAGGAGTATTCTACGAAGGCAATGGGGGAGAAGGAGAAGATATCTCAGCAGAAAGAGAAGGATAAGAGAGCCCAGCAGAAGAAGTAGCAGCATGAAGCAATTTTCATTTTCATTTCTCTGAATGTACTTGTAATGAAAACTTATCAATGAGAATGAAATGAAGTAATATTCCTATCAGTGAGTTAAAAGCTTTTTAACTCCATATGTTTTATCTATGCGGAAACTAACTTTTAGTAGGAAGCCACTCTTATGGGGGAGACATCTTAGAAGCCTAAGGCCATCTCTTCTAGGGGAGTTCTTGAAGCAAAGTTATTCATCGTTGAGCTGAGATTCTTCTTAGTGTTGCCATCGCAAAATAGGGGAGATTATTGGATCAGTCTCACTGATGCCTAAAGCTCGCTGATACTCCAGGTCGCTGATGACAGAAGTTTCGCTCTAGCTACTGTGTTCTCAGCGGATGAATTCTCGCAGATAAACAAAGGGAGCAAGTTCACTGAAGGAATCACGTGCTGATAAGAGAGGACACGTCTCGAGGAAGGCTAATTCAACGCAAAAAGTTAGTTTGTCTTATTGACAGCTACTTTATTCAAACAAAAAGGCACATCTGACAAAGGACGTCAAAAATGAGGAAAAAGAAAAAGTAACACGTCTGACACTGCGGCGCGCAGTACCTACTGCCAGAAAACCTGCGAAAAGTTGTGCAGAACCAATAGGATTGCGACAACAACATCAAACCTCGAATTGAAACAAACGGATTGTCGAAGAAGTTTTCATCAAGGATCAAATTCAAATTAATTTTTGGATTAAAGGGAGCTCTGTTTCAACCGGCTATATTGCTAATTAGAAATTAGCAAATTCAACCATTAGAGATTCACAACGGCTACTTTCAGAGTTCTGCTATAAAAGGATGAAGACTTGAAGGGAAATATAATGAAAAAAAATTACTGAAGCCAAAGCTCAAGTAATTTCTCTCAAAAGCTCACATTCACTTGCAATTACTAGAGAACTGTTAGAACAGTCAAACTTCTATATTCGTTGTAAAAGCTTATTCACATCCGTGATAAGCAAAATTAATTCTTTTGAAAACTGAGTTAACTGATTGGAAAGGGTATCCAATTAGTAGGTTAGAGTTTAGGTTGTGGAAGAGGGTACTCTATAACCGGGACAACTCTGTAAGAAGGCTTCTCCGCCGACAATGAGTCACTAGTGAATTTAATCTCAGAGAGGGTATCCGGGGACTGGATGTAGGCACAGGCTGCTGAACCAGGATAAATCACTGAGTGAAAAACCTTCTAACCTTATCTCTTTACTTTACTGTTTATTGTTCATATTTGATAACTCGATTACTTAACCCAACCATCAGCGGAAACTGCCTTGCTGACAGTATTTATCTCTCAGCAAGCTAGTTATCTCAGCGAGACCCAAGTCCGTTGAGTCTTTGCGGGGTAAATTTTAAAATGACTTAAATTGCAAACTTTCACTAAAAAGTCATTCACCCACCGACACGTGTAAACTAGCCTACAGTGACCTACAACTATAATACTCTAAGTCACGCCAGCATTTAAGTCCTTTTAACAGAAAAAGAAGATTTTTTTAATAATTAAGAAATTCCTTGAAGAGGCCTGGGTTTAAACCCATGACCTCTCACCTACACATTGAAAGGTGTGCCAATTGAGTTAAGTCTTATTGGTAGAAAAAAAGACGTTTTTGATAACGACACCAAACATTAGGCTTGTTTCAGAAAAATTTTAAACTTCAAAATTATTTTTGAAAAACAAGGAAATTTAAAGTGAGATTTTTAAAGTTATTTCTAACAAGTATATTGATCGACCACACCAAGCTCCAAAAAATTAGGGGTCCATATCTTGCTTTAAACGACAATTCTAAAATTCGAAAACACGTAAGAGAAAGGGGAAGAGAAGACGCATTTAAGTTCACGCGTTTTAGATAATTAATTAGGACGTGGGTCCAGGCTAATTAAAATAGAAATAAAGACGTCTGCCAAAAAAAGAAAAAAAAAATAAAGACGCGCATTTCCTTAGATTGTTACGTTTTAGTAAACAAATGAAACTAGTTTAATCATTAATTAGTTACTTATTAAGCGAAATATTTGTCATAGTTTTAAATTTAAAAGGAAAAAGTAAAAATTAATTAGATATTTTAATGCAATTCTACTGTGGGAAACAATTAAAAAAACATTTGTTTTAATAATTCACACCAAGAGTGAATTTTGTCACCTATTTAGAAATGGAATTACAAATATTCAATTAAACTATCACGGGTGTAACTGTGTAAGTAACCGTAAGCTAAAATTAATTGATACAATTCAAAATCATATATATATAATAAAAGTAAAGAAGTAATTAAAGGTTATTTTATTTTTTTTACTTTTTATTTTTTATTTTAATAAATAATTATTACATTAAAATGTTGATAATTAAAATTTAGTTTGATTCTCTTGATTTTCTTTAACTTTTTTTAAAATTTTTTTAAAGGAAATTTCTAAATTTTTATAATAATTAATTACTCATTTTTATGAATAATAATAGAGTATTTTTCATTATTTAATATCAAGCGAATTCAAATGTTTTAACCGAGCATCGCATGGGAACTAAACTAGTTAGTATTATTTGATAACAGCACAAAGTTTGAAAAGTACTCATTTTAGAGCCCTATGCATGAGCAGACCTGCATACAGTTCAGCAAGGGCCACGGCCCTCCTCACATTTGCTATTATGTAATATAAATATCAAAATGAAGATAAACAATCATTTTGGTTCAGTTATTTTCGTCTATTCATTTAGATATGTAATACAAAAGCGGTTGAAATATATATTTTTGCCAATTTTAAAAGTTATATTTACATTTCAACTTTAGGGCAGATTAAAGAAAAACATTAACTTTAAATTGTAATACACATTTACCTGAGTAGATATACAAGATATAAGTTTCACATGGTTGGTTCATGGTTATCATTCTTAGCTGGAACAATTGTGAAACAAATCAAAAAATGGTTATACTAAGCCCCACATTAATTATATGCTAACAGAGAAAATAATGATTTTATCTATATATATAACTCTATACACTAAAAAAAAAGGTCTAAAAATATTATTTGTTGAAAATAAGAAAAAATGTGGTCCAGCCCGTTCCAAATACAAACTAATTATTATAGACTTTGACACACCATCAATATTTAAAATAGAAAAACATATATGAACTAACTTTATCTAATATTAGAAAAAAAATTTGACAAGAATCATTTCATTATTATTATGAACTCTCAACTGTAAAGAACAATAACGAATAATTATAAAAATATATCTTGTGTTTTAACTCAGTAATAAAAAGATATTTGTGTTATTTTTGTTCACAAAAATGGGTCTGTGTTTTTAGAAAGTTAACAAACAAAGGTTTTTCAATTACAATGTATGTCAAAACATAGGGTAATTGTGTTCATTTTGTTACACAATTTTACAGGATAATTAATAGAAACACAATACATGCAAATTTTTAATATTTTTTTTAAAAAGTGTAGATATTTTTAACTTTTATTAGTATTATTTTTTAATTAAATAAATAATTCTACTTTTTAAAAAAATTTAAAATTTTTTCACTAATGTATATTATATTTTTATCAACTAACCTATAAAATTTTATTATATTAGGAACAGAACTACCGCATTTCATCATATAATCTAAAATTCAAAAACTTTTATTTGTTAACTTTTTTACAACATAGACTCTTTTTTGTGAAAAAAAAATAACTTACACTTTTTTTTTGTTACTGAGTCAAAACACATGACATGTTTTTTTTTAAATTAACTGTGAACATGCACGAATTCGAACTGGACATCCCAAATAGGTTGGCACCCCAAGTATCTCAAAAACGAAAACCTGAACACTATATTACTAAAGAAAAGAATGCATTTTTACTTTCATCTTTATGTAAATATGCAATGAGTCCGTGGCTTGAAGTTCTCACTAAAATAACAACAGTAAATTTTTACAATATTGTGGGTTCCATGAAACCCACACTCCAATAAATGTATTCGCCTAAGTTATCAATTATTAAAAATAAGAATTCTTTTTTACTTTCATTTTTATGTATCTCATAGTTCACATGGTTGCCACGGGCTTTCTTTACTAATCAAAGTGTTGTACTGGAGCATCTAAATATAAATAATGCAGTTAAATATGCCAACTGTGATTAATGGTTTTGTCTTTTTTCCTTAGTAATATGTTATTATTAATTTCACTTTGTATTTTTGCAGTCACAACAATACCTACCTATATAAGATAATTAATCACGCCAAGCAAAAATAAATTTATATCAAAACAAGTGAAAGAGTATCACGTGGTAGTTACCAGTTAACCCTTATCAAGTGGTACACCTATATTATATATTAGTGGAAGGTTTGGAGTTTGAAACCCAACCTCTTAAAGAATTTATTAGTTATCCAAAAGAAAAATATCAAGTGATAACTTTAAAATAGGTGCCATAATCCTAATAAGGTTATGGAACCCATTCATTTGAAATGGAACCCACTTATTCAATGATGAATATGAGTAAAGTAAGCTTATTTTCAAAAAACAAAGTCACCTTAGAATCTCCACATAACATACACATCCTGTACTTAGTCTCGTTGTAAATTGATATTAAGTGCAGTGCAGACTCAAAAGTGAGGAAAACTAAAAAAATTGAAGTCCTCCTATAGCATAAAAGGAAACCTTTTGACAAATATAAAAATCTTTAAGAAAGTAGCTAGGTCAAATGCATATTATGTATTTAAAAATTAGCATTTTTTCAAAATGTTGTTCCGAAATTGCGAATGCTAAAGATAACACCAAAAAATTAGAAAAAATACTCATTTTAGAGCCCTAGAGCAGACCTACATACAGTTCACCAGGGGCCATGGCCCTCCTCACATTTGTAATTATATAATATAAATATCAAAATGTAGATGAAGAATAATTTTAATTCAGTTATTTTCCTCTATTCATTTAGATATGTTATACAAAAGTGGCTGAAATATATATTTTTTCCAATTTTAAAAGCTATATTTACATTTCATCTTTAGGGTGGATTAAAGAAAAGCATTAACTTTAAATTGTAATACACATTTACTTAAGTAGATATAACAAGATATAAGTTTCACGTGGTTGGTTCATGATCATAATTCTTAGTTAGAACAATTGTGAAACAAATCAAAAAATTACTCATTTTTATGAATAATAATAGAGTATTTTTCATTATTTAATATCAAGTGAATTCAAATGTTTTAACCGAGCATCGCTCTGGAACTAAGCTAGTTAGTATTATTTGATAACAGCACAAAGTTAGAAAAGTACTCATTTTAGAGCCCTATGCATGAGGAGACCTGCATACAGTTCAGCAAGGGCCACCACCCTCCTCACATTTGCTATTATATAATATAAATATCAAAATGAAGATAAACAATCATTTTGGTTCGGTTATTTTCCTCTATTCATTTAGATATGTGATACAAAAGCGGTTGAAGTATATATTTTTACCAATTTTAAAAGTTATATTTACATTTCAACTTTAGGACAGATTAAAGAAAAACATTAACTTTAAATTGTAATACACATTTACCTGAGTAGATATACAAGATATAAGTTTCACGTGGTTGGTTCATGGTTATCATTCTTAGCTGGAACAATTGTGAAACAAATCAAAAAATGGTTACACTAGCCAAATCATTAAGCTCCACATTAATTATATGCTAACAGAAAATAATGATTTTATCCATATATATAACCTGTATACACTAAAAAATGGTCTAAGAATATTATTTGTTGAAAATAAGAAAAAATGTGGTCCAGCCCGTGCCAAATACAAATTAATTATTATAAACTTTTACACACCATCAATATTAAAAATAGAAAACATATATGAACTAACTTTATCTCAACTGTAAAGAACAATAAGGAATGATTACAAAAATATATCTTGTGTTTTAACTCAGTAATGAAAAGGTGTTTATGTTATTTTTATTCACAAAAATGGGTATGTCTTTCAGAAAGTTAATAAACAAAGGTTTTTCAATTACAAAGTATGTCAAAATATAGGGTAATTGTTTTCATTTTGTTATACAATTTTACAGGGTAGTTAATAAAAACATAATTAATGCAAATTTTTAATATTTTTTTTTAATATTTTTTTTGAAACAGTGTAGATATTTTTAACTTTTATTAGTATTACTTTTTAATTAAATAAATAATTCTACTTTTAAAAAATTTTAAAATTTTTTCACTAATGTGTATTATATTTTTATAAACTAACCTACAAAATTTTATTGTAATAGGAACACAACTACTGAATTTCATCATATAATATAATATTCAAAAACTTTTATATGTTAACTTTTTTAGAACACAGACCCTTTTTTTGTGAAAAGAATAATGTAAACCCTTTTTTGTTACTGCTTCAAAACATATAATATGTATTATTTTAAATTAACTGTGAACATGCACGAATTTGAACTGGGCATCCCAACTAGGTTGACACTCCAAGGACCTAAAAAACGAAAACCTGAACACTATATTACTAAAGAAAAGAATGGATTTTTACTTTCATCTTTATGTAAATATGCATTGAGTCCATGGCTTGAATTCCTCGCTAAAATAATTACAGTAAATTTTTACAATATTATGGGTTCCATGAAACCCACATTCCAATAAATGTATTTTCCTATGTTATCAATTATTAAAAATAACAAAGAAATCATTTTTACTTTCATCTTTATGTATCTCATAGTTCACATGGTTGTCACGTATTTATGCCTTTCTTTACTAATTAAAGTGTTGTACTGGAGCATATATATATAAATAATGCAGTTAAACATGTCAACTGTGATGAATGGTTTTATCTCTTCTCCTCTGTTAGTAATATGTTATTATTAATTCCTCTTTGTATTTTTGCACTCACAATAATACCTACCAATAAGATAATTAATCATGCCAAGCAAAAATAAATTTATATCAAAACATTTGAAAGAGTATCACGTGATAGTTACCAATTAGCTTGGTGAAGTGGTACACCTTCTATATAATGTATTAGTGAGAAGTTTTGAATTCGAAATCCAACCTCTTAAAGAATATATTAGTTACTTAAAAAAAATATCACGTGATAACTTTAAAATAGGTTCCATAATCCTAATAAGGTTATAGAACCCATTCATTTGAAGTGGAACCCATTTATTCAATGATGAATATGAGTAAAGTAAACTTATTTTAAAAAATAAAGTCACCTTAGAGTCTCCACATAACATACACGTCATGTACCTAGTCTCATTGTTAATTGATATTAAGTGCAGCACGAACTCAAAAGTGAGGTAAACTAGAAAAATTGAAGTCTTCCTATAGAATAAAAGGAAACCTTTTGACAAATATAGAAATCTTTAAGAAAGTAGCTAGGTCAAATGTATACTTAAAACTTAAAAATTGGTATTTTTTCAAAATGTTTTTCTCAATTGGGAATATTAAAGATAACACCAAAAAGTTAGAAAAAAATACTCATTTCAGAGCCCTGTGCATGAGCGGACCTATATACAGTACAGTAGGGGCCATGGCCCTCCTCACATTTGTTATTATATAATATAAATATCAAAATGTAGATAAAGAATTATTTTGGTTCAGTTATTTTCCTCTATTCATTTAGATATGTGATATAAAAGCGGCTGAAGTATATATTTTTGACAATTTTAAAAGCTATATCTACATTTCAACTTTAGGTCGGATTAAAGAAAAGCATTAACTATAAATTATAATACACATTTATACCTAAGTAGATATAACAAGATATAAGTTTCACATGGTTGGTTCATGATCATCATTCTTAGTTAGAATAATTGTGAAAGAAATAAAAAAAAATGGTTACACTATAGGCAAATCATTAAGCTCCACATTAATTATATGCTAACAAAAAATAATGATTTTATCCATATATATAACCACTATGCACTAAAAAAAGGTCTAAGAATATTATTTGTTGAAAATAAGAAAAAATGTTGTCGTGCCATTGCCAAATACAAACTAATTATTATAGACTTTTACACACCATCAATATTTAAAATGGAAAAACATATATGAACTAACTTTAGCTATTAGAAAAAAATTTGACAAGATGATTTCATTATTATTATGAACTCTCAATTGTAAAGAATAATAACTAATGATTATAAAAATATATTTTGTGTTTTAACTTAATAATAAAAAAGTGTCTATGCTATTTTTGTTCATAAAAATGGATCTATGGTTTTAAAAAGTTAACAAACAAAAGTTTTTTCAATTACAAAGCATGTCAAAACATTGGGTGCTTGTGTTCATTTATTACACAATTTTACGAGGTAGTTAATAAAAACATAATACATGCAAATTTCTAATATTTTTCTTTAGTTTTTTAATATTTTTTTAAAAAAGTGTAGATATTTTTAACTTTTATTAGCATAACTTTTTAATTAAATAAATAATTCTACTTTTTAATTTTTTTTTAAATCTTTTCACTAATTTATATTATATTTTTATCAACTAACCTACAAAATTTTATTGTATTAAGAACACAAATACGGCATTTCGTCATATAATCTAATATTCAAAAACTTTTATTTATTAACTTTTTTACAACACAACCCATTTTTATGAAAAGAATAACGTAATTTGAGTCCATGTCTTGAATTCCTCACTAAAATAACTTCGGTAAATTTTTACAATATTGTGGGTTCCATGAAACCCACACTTAGGGATGGCAACGGGTCGGGTATCCGCAAAAATCATCCCTACCCGTCCCATACCCGTTTATAATTGTAATTCCCAAACCCGTTTAAAATAATCTATGTAAATCCCAAACCCGTCCCAAACCCTAATGAAAATACCCGCGGTACCCGTTTATACCCGTTTAACCAAATTAATTTTTTTTAACCAAATTTTCTCCTGTGTGTTAACTTGAAAGTTCTACTAATAATCCAAAGTTTCAATGCACATACAAATGTAAATACAAACACAACACTATTTTCAATTTCATAACTAATGGATTCATTTTATTTCAAACAAACACAGTAATCACATTTTTCCTAATAAACTCTAGCTCTGCAGTTTGTATAATCATAGTAGTAAAGAAGCAATCTTCTTATATGTTTTATCAATCATAAACTAGATGGACTCAAACAAAGTAATCAACCCTCACAAACTAAGAAAATTCAAATTCGGCAGGTGAGTGATTAAATAACAAAAGCTAGGCAATCAAGTAAAGTTAGGGAAAGCCAATAAGAATGCTTCAATAGCATCCATAGCCAGACCATCCACATTGAAGTCATAACAGAATCAAAACCAATATTCAGAGTAAACAAAATCCTAAATCAGTTGCATATGAATGAGAAATTCAAACCAATACATAAAAAATCCAAATTGAATCAGAAAACGAATAAACTGAAACAGGTAAAACATAAGCTGAAACAGGTAAACAAACACCAAAAAACAATCAATAGTTGGAATAAAACAGAGAAACATAAACAAACCAAACCATATCAGCAACAAATAAGAGTCACAAGCCTATTTGATTTGTTTCTCAATCCACAAAACTTGTAAAAGAAACTCGAAATTACAAGTTGAATCAATATACATAAACTAAGAATACAAAAGAATAATTAACAACAGAACTCAGTAAAATCGAAAGAGTATTGAGACAACCCGAATCAAGAACCTCCAACTTCTTCTCGAACCAAAAGCCTTCGAAAGATCAAAGATCAACCACGAACAAAAGATCCAGCCACAAAACCGAAAACTCGGTGAACACAATAAGGCAACAAACAGAGAGGAAAAAGGAGAGCTTTAGTCGGCGGGTTTGTTTCGAATGAACCCTAATCTGGTGAGAACTTGAGCTTATATTCTCTCCATAAAAGACAACTTTGCCCCTGATACAAAAAGCAGCACTTATATATATATGGATTCAGGTATCGGGTACTCCGAGGGGTCAATCCCAAACCCGTCACGGGTATTGATATAAAAATCCAAACCCGTCCC
>CAOJBJ010061283.1:0-13775 GCA_948291685.1 Euphorbia celastroides
GAAACGGAAACTCTCAGAAACTCCTACGAAACGTTTCGGGACAGTTTCCGCAATTAGAAAAAATGGAAACTCGTTTCTTCAAAATTCGAAAACTGTTTCCCGTGAATTTTCTCTAACTAGAAACTCAATTCCATCAAAATAAAAACTTTTTTTTATCAAAACAAGAAAGTTAAAACCTTTTTATACTCCTACATTGACAAAACTGCTTTTATTCATGTCTTTATTCAATAATTTTAGAATACTGTAGTTTATAAACTCATAATACCTTGAAAAAAAAACATTTTAAACTTCATGCAATATTTCTATATTCATGAATTATAGTAATTCTTGTTTTACATATATTATTTTATTATTTTATCTAAGAATATATTTGTATAAATGAGAATTTTATATTTTTTTATTTATAATTATGCCCCTGTATTTTTATTATTTACACGTTTCCCCACAGTTTCCAAATCTATATTTTTTAGGAATGGCATTTCGCGGTGTCTGTTTCCGTTTCCGTGTCGGTTTCCGTGCTTCTTAGGTTGTATCTAGTTACACAATTGGAAGTGTTTATATAACTCTTCCAACTGTTGGCTTGCAACATTGGAACTTTTAGCATTCGCATGCCCTTTTTAGTGGTTCTGAGATTAGTTTTGATTACAGGGGGGAATTTAACTGACCAATTCTTTTGTGAGTTTCAGTGTTTCTTGTGGTCTACCGTTTGTTTCTAACATCATATTGATTTCATTTCAGTTCGTGAAACATGCACATTGATTAATAGTAGACTTGGCTGCATGATTTGATGCATTTTCTGTAATTGAATTTCTGTTTGGATATGTTTGCGATGTTGATAAAGCATGGCAAAACAGGAAATGTACCCTTGGGCTTCGTAATCATAAGCTGCTTGCACCTTTATTGCAGAGAATATATCACTAATATCCTTATTTTGCAAGGATTTGAAGTTATACTTGTTAGTTTGGTTTTTCTAATATCTGAAATTATCAGATATGATGCATGTAGTGGACACACTAAACAAAACTCTCCTATGAATTGTGGATTTGAAGTAATTTCTAGCATTGGAATTCTCATGGGAGAATTTGAATGTGGAGTGGTTGATACATTTGCATGTCTAATTTTTTTAAAGTCATCAGGTTCATCTAACACGTAACACCTTTAAACATATCGCTTCCAGTCTCTTTATTGTGGTACTTAAAACATATTATGTCTTTCTGCACAGCCCTGTGGAAGCAGGTAAACGAGGCCGTTCACCACCACCCCAATTGAGGAAAGCATCTCCACCCCCAAGGTAAAGTTCGTATTGGATTTTCTCGTCATGTTGTCTATGATGTATGTGTTGTAAATGAAATCTGGAAGTATTCAAAGAGATAGCATTAAAATGAATGATTACTGTCTATGGCCCTCTATGTTCTTGAGAATTGTCTTTTTTATGAGGGGAAAAAGTTAAAAGGAGGTCATTTGCATGGGAGGTTTCATGTTGTACCTTTTGAAACATCTGAGTGTGCTTTTTTTTTCAACAATAAATATATCAAATCGCTTGCACTATATAAAATTTTATTGCATGATAGAATAATGAGTTTTACATGTAACAAACCACCACAATTACCATCCTAATCACTGTGAAGAAAAATTCACCATAATTAGACTGGGATTTGTGAACATGTATGTATGGCATAAAGCAAACCCAATCTAAAATCGGGTGTAATTGTTCACATTGACTCTGTGGTAGTAAAATTGACCAAGGCTTATTTGGCTACTCGAGGTGTTATTGTTCATGGCCATTATGGAGAAATCAATTCAAATTATTTTGTCATAAGAAATTGCTATCTCCAGTTCTCATTTCTGGCTTTGCGTGTATCAATGTTGTATGCTTGGTTTTCAGGAAGGCTTCCCCCATTCGCGAGTCTCTTGTTCTTCATGTTGGTTCACTCAGTAGAAATGTGAATGAGGGCCATTTAAAAGAAATATTCGGTAAGTTTCATTGGTTTCACATTTTACACAGTGACTTCCAATAAGTTTATGTAGTTTGTACTCTGTACTCTTAAATTGTCCTTCCTCTTACTTTTTAGCCTATGTGTCTTAAGCTTGTTCTTCCTCTATCATATCTTTATTGGAATACCCATATAAGACAATAAGCATTATCAATTTTCCTAAAACAATATCAAATTTACTAATTATAATAATTATATACCGCAATTTTAAGAACTAAATGTCTAGTGAAAAGAGCAGTTATCTTACGAGAGCATCTATCGGTAATTCGGTATTATGGAGTTCCCATTGTTCATTGTGGCCAATGCAGAATCCTCATCAGTGCGTGCGCCTACCAGTTCAATATGTAAACCAGTTCAGTATGTAAACCTGTAAAGTCCATTTGCTGAATAATCAAACTTGTATTTTGTTAATGAGTTCATCAAATTCATGAATTCTCCTTGGGCTGTAGTCTGTAGATCTCAGAGTTCCTTTTTTCCCAGTTCATGTCTTTGTGGTCCGTGAAGTATAAATTGTATATGAATTCTTTTTCCCTGCTTTTCTATCTCATTTCTGCTCACTGTTTTATTTTCTCCTATTATGCAGGTAACTTTGGTGAAGTTGTACATGTGGAGCTTGCAATGGACCGTACTGTAAGTATATATGAGTTATGTAATTGAATTGTTATTGTATGTAATTATTATATCTTTCTTTTGCTATGTTAAATTTCATATGCATAGGTAAATCTTCCGAAAGGATATGGTTATGTTGAGTTCAAGACCCGGGCTGATGCTGAAAAGGCTCTACTTTACATGGATGGGGTAAATTTTGCAGTGCTAGTTATGTTTTGATTGATACTTATATTATTGTGGTACTATATTATATCTAGAGATCTTATCTATGATGTTATGTTTTCAATTCCAGGCCCAAATTGATGGCAATGTTGTTCAAGCAAAGTTCACATTGCCTCCACGACAGAAGGTCTCTCCACCACCTAAGCCTGTTGCTAAAAGAGATGCACCTAAAACTGACGCAGATGCAGACAAGGATGGACTGAAAAGACAAAGAGAATGTATGTCACAATTTAATTAATTATATTATTTTCAAATCTCTGGAATTCTTAATTATTCTGTTTTTCCCTGTGTTAGCTCCTCCCAATCGGAAACCTCCTCCACCCTCACCTCGTAGAAGATCTCCTATTGGTCGAAGAGGTGGGTCTCCAAGACGCCTTCCAGATTCTACTCCACATCGACGTTTAGATTCTCCAGTTCGTCGGCGGAATGATTCTCCAGTGCCTCCAAGGCGTAGACCAGCATCCCCTGGTAGAGGCCGCTCTCCATCTCCTAGGAGGTACAGATCTCCTCCAAGGTCAGCTGCCTGTTCCATGGTATTGTTCAGTATTATTGATGATCTCAAAAGATGTTACCCTCATTGTACTTCATATTTGCAGGGGCTCTCCCAGAAGAATTCGTGGAAGTCCGATCCGTAGACGTTCACCCCCTCCAAGGAGACGGTATGTACTCTAATTAGCTCAGTCATGAACATGTAACCAGAGTTCCTCTTTGCATATTTGGAGTGAACTATAAGTCTATAATCCATGAGGAACATCGCTACTGATTGTAGTATTTAGTAGTTTGGAGAACAAATGTTAGCTTGGAAATTTTAGAAGCATGAAAACTTTGGATATAGATAATTGTTGGGTGGTTGGGGAGAATATTGAATTTAAGCCTCCATTCATACAGAAATGTTTTTTTGTTTTTTTCTTTTTTTTTTTGTATTTAACTTTGTGTTATTTATTCTGTGTCTACCTGCACACAAAAGTCAGTGTAGATTATTTGTTTGACAGTCATTTCGTTGGCATTTTTCATGGATGAAAATAATGTGAATAGGGCAGGATCGATGTATTATATCCGTACTCATATGGGTGAAAGTACAAGTGGGGAACAGTGTGAGAACTAGAGATTTAAGATTTTTCTCTTTTTCTTTGGAATATGAAAGTAAAGAATCCACTATAAGATTTAAAAATTCAATTAGTTTCAATGGTTAGCAGAAACAGCATCTTTTGTGATTCGTGTTTTCTTTTTTTTTTTGTTCACGTTGTGTTCAAAAGCTTTCTTCCTAAATTTTGGAATCCTGTGTTAGCTTTGAAGATTGAGGAGTTGAGCCTTAGAAAGCTGTTCAAAAATACTTGAAGTCAATGTAAAATTGATATATGTGAGCCTTAGTAATCGCTGTTTCATTTTTTATTCTTTTCTTGTATACTTTAGCTCACCTCCTAGACGGGCTCGTAGTCCACCAAGAAGGTCTCCACTTCGTCGTCGAAGCCGTTCTCCAATTCGCCGGCCTGCTCGTTCACGCTCAAGATCTTTTTCACCAAGGAGGTAACCTGCTTTGTTGTTACACTTGCATTCATTTTTTTACCATACGATTAAGGTTCCGGATTATTTGCTTAGCTACTAGCATTATCCTGCAAAAATTTCATATTTGAGCTTGGATGTGAAGTATAGTTTTCCATGTGTGTCTTATCACTTTAATGCTAAGAAAATTTATGTGGATAACTGTATTTTACCGACTTGAAGGAATTACGTGGATCAAATGCAGAATGTTAATAGAGGATTAGCTGTCTGAAATATGTCTCTTCTCTTTTCTTCAAGATGTTATAAACCATTTTTTGTTAGGATGTGTATCATTTAGCTACAACTTTTGCAGAAAATTATAGAACAGAAGACAAACTTGAAAAGACTATCAGTTAGAGGACTGAAAGAGAGTTAATGTAACTGCTTTTGCGAAGAAATCCTACTTCCGGTAAAAATTGCACCAATTATCAACAAAGATGGTTCATTGATAAATTAGAAAAGATTTTACATGCTCTGGCCTCTGGGTTATTGTGTCCAATTTCGGCTTTTGAAAATTTTGTAATTTTGCTTTATGGTCTGTTCGGTGTAAACATGTGGTATTTTTGAAATGGATGCTTTAGTGTTCTGTGTTCCCTCCTTGCTTTAAATAGAACTAGTAGAAGCTTTGTTGGTATTATAATCTGAATTTAGAGTCTTTACTCGTTATGTTGCCTAGTGTTAAATATTTTTGTTAATATTCAATTTTTTCATGGTTTTATTTCACAGGCGACCACCTGTTGGAAGAAGAGGGAGGTCATCATCCTCTTCTGGATCTCCCAGCCCACGCAAGGTTTATTTTCTTTTCTGTTTTTTTTTTCTAATAAAACCGTCTATGAAAAGAGCCTTTCTTTTTCATTAACGTGGCATTTTTTTATTTGATTATGACAGGTTACCCGCAGGATATCGAGGAGTCGAAGTCCTAGAAGGTGATATTTGTTTACATTTTTATATACGCGTTTAATCTTTAGAATAAAGATTGTTCTCACTATTTAACTCGTCTAAAATACGTTCCTCTAAAGAATCATCTTATTGATTTTACTTGAGTCGTGCTCCGATAGCTTAATGATAATAGTCCATTTCTTTCCAATTTGGCTTCTTCGAGAGATGGAATGGGGCTTGAATTGATATTATACTACGGAGTGTGTTTGGAATCAATATTTTTTTGAAGGAATATGTCGGCTTCATCTTATGTGAAGTTTATTCATAAACTGAATAATGTTGTTTTCAGTTGTGATTTAGCAATTAGTGTTTTTTTATCAAATTTTCTTCTATTTAGTATTTTGATTTTGTATAACAAAGAGGCGAGTGCTTACTTTTCAGGCCTATGAGAGGAAGAAGCTCGAGCAACAGCAGCAGCAGCAGTTCACTGCCCCGTAAGCCTTAGGTTATGCAAACGGTGTTGTAGCTGAGAAACGATGTTGAAATTCTCTTCTAATGACGTCTTTTCAGTTCCGTATGCTAGAGTTATTTAGGTTTCCTTATTGATGGAATTCAGATTCTCGAAAGGATGCTCTTTGAGTGCTTGATTTTACTGACTTTGAATTTTTATGCGACAAACTTAGAAGTTTGTGACTTTCTTTTTTAGTAACAAAATGAAGCTTGTGACATTTGCTATACATATATTATGTGCCAAAGAGTTTTGTTCTACGGATTTGTTTTTGAAATTAGTGGGTAAGAATATTGTATTTTTCTTCTTTTAATGATGAAAAGAGTGATCATGAATGATGCACTTTAAGGGCCTATTTGGGATTATTTTAAGAGACTATTTGAGATTGTTTTTCTAGACTGTTTTCTCTAAAATTTTATTTTGAAGTTTTTTCTAAAAACAGTAAAAATGGTTTTGTAAAAGTTGTTTTAACAGTTCTCAATTTTTTGATATATTTAAAAAATGATGTATGAGAGTTTCTAATATAGCAATGCCAAACATACTTTAAATGTAAAATAGGGTAAACAATGGTTGGAAAATGCCTCGTGAAATTTTTTTAACAATGTTTACAATAAGTTAACCCAATTATTAATTACATACAAAATTTGAAAAAAAATTGTAAATGTTTTTCAATTTATCATAATTGTTTTGAAAAAATTCACATTTTAAATTGAGAAAATTATTTCAGTTATCTACAAATTCCAAAGTTTGCAGGTTTCAAAATAAATGACCATTTTCTTACAATAGGATAAAGGTTATGGTGACTTTATTTTTTTCTTACTTTGACACTATTGTTATTGGATTGAATTTCATTCCACTAATCCAATAGTAATTACAAATTAAAGTGAAATTAACCTTCAAAAAAAAGTTACCATAGGAATTTTGGGCTACGGTAGCATTGAGATATGGGCTTATATTTGATTAGCCCATAAAGTAAATGAAAATTCACAACGATATTCATCGATCACCGGTAAGTCTGCTTTCTTCCACTTCGTCAGTTCGTTGATGATAATACCAGTTCGCGGTTGCCGTTCTGATCGCCGCTTCTTCTTTTCCTGGAACTGGGTTTTCTTCCGCTTTGAACTTCTCCGTTTTCTCAAGGTTAGCTACTTACTTCTCTTTTCTGAATTTAGCCATGGTTTGCATTTTAAAAGTGATTGAAACTTATTTAGGTTTATGCAAATTAAATTGGATCGTCGAGGCTTTGCTACTCCGGGGCTTTTATTGGCTTTAATTTATTGAAATTAAATTTCGTTGGGGTTTTGGAAGCTTAGTTGAAGTGGAATGAGGTTTATGGAGACTGACTATATGTGGATTAATTGAATCGTTCATGAAGGTTATTGAAGTTGAACTGAACAAAGAGTTATTTGAGTTGGATTGGATCAGATTAGAATCAGTTTAATTTAATTTTAATTCCAATTGTTTTTTCTGAAATCAATTGAAATGGACTGGAGTTCAATGAAACTAAAGTGGACTAAATTTAGGTTAATGAAAAATTAGATTGAATTGGATTTGATTATACAGAAATCAAGTTAAGTTAGTGGTTTTTGGGTTAAGCTTGAATTGAATTTGACTTAACATTTTATTCATTCATTTGAATTAAAGATGTGAAATTCTATATTCATCAAGCTGTACTTTGGAGGTCGGAATTATGATTGGCTATCATCGACTGGACTACTCTACCCCAGTTTGCATCCTGGCCACTGGATAGGAAGAACATTAAAGATTCAAAGCCCATAAGTTTTTGTGAGCCCTCTCTGTCTCTTCTGGCAAACCCTTATCCAGGTTTTGTTGAACTTTAGGGATCATTTGTTTCTTATCTGTTTAGGGAATACATTATCATTCTGTGTTCTAAAACTTGATTTTTGTGGCGAACATGTGCATAAGACATTAAGACTCGACCTTCATGAGCTCAAAATCATCTTTTATTTTGAAATTTCAAGCTTAGTATCGTCGAATTTTTGTGACACAGGTCGAGATAGGTCCGGGTTTTGTTTCATAGTTCAGTTATCTTGGAGCATTTCATGGCAGGCAATGGCCTGCCGTCTTTGGGTCGTGTGAAGCTTAGTGATCTTATCCCAACCGAAGGTCTTCCATCCGACTCATATAAACTCTCAGTTTCCACATTGTCACAGTCACTTGCACAGTACAATGCTGCAATTATCCAATTTTCTGCAAGCGACAGTGCTCTTTTAAGATCCGGGTTAGATTCTGCCCACCTCTACTTTCATCAGAAATCATCTTACCCTGATATGATTCATTGCAACGAATCCCGTGAGTGGTGCAAAACATCCGGTTACTATGCTGATCCTCAACTGTGGCTGGAAAGTTATGATTATAGGCCCGGGCTGACCCCTACAGAGCCCGATAATCCCATGGAGTTTTCACCCTGTGGTTTGCCTGACATATTTCCTATCCTTGGAAAGGCAGCTAGAGACATTCTAGATGCCATTAGTTTCTACTTGAACTTGAGAAGTTCACCTTTTACTGAAATTCTCGACAATGTTCCCTTGAGAGGGCGAGAAATATCATCATCGGTACTTTCAGTTTGCTGCCACGCTAGGCCTTCATTTCAGGGTGCACAACACCATAGTTTAACCCCTCAAGATGAGGACCATCTGGTTATGTATCCCGAGAATGAGAACCAAGTTGATAAGAGCTTGTTGTGTCTTGTGAAATCTGACAGGACGGGCTTACATGTGAGAGATTTTCATGGCCGGTGGGTTCTTGTTGATGGGGATCTTGGTCCTCAAGAAGCTATTGTTTACCCTGGACTGGCGCTTTACCAGGCAACTGCAGGCTTTGTAAACCCTTCGATGCATAGAACCGAGATTAATAATATGGAAGGGAACATGTTTGGGCGGTGTTCTTTGGCTTTCAAACTCATGCCAAAGTCTATGACCAGCCTCAGCTGTTCAGAGATGAGAGCTGCTGGTCATGGGGTTGAAGCTCAATTCCAGTTACCCGTCTCGGTTGATGATTTTATGCAGAGATCTCATCCTACTGATCAGCTCTTAAGTAGGCATAACTTCCAGAGTTTCGGTTTCGCGACATCTCAAGAAGGTTCGTGGAATTTCTCAAATTGTTCTAATTTCCTTATAGTGAATTTAAATGTTAGTTCAATATTTTCATGTTCTGTGGGCTTTGGATAGAGTATCATGACGTTAGATGGTCTATACAGCCGACCCCACTAAACGCAATTGAAGGCTTGGCTGTTTTTATGTTAGTAGATTGCCTATTTATCTCTGTTTTTATGAGTGTGGTTTTCTTGCTTTATATTTGAATTAATGGCTCCTTAGATTAGGGATCTGTGTATGAAAGACTTTGGTAAATGTCTTCTAAAGTTAAGGTTGGTTTTAGGAAAGGCTAATATTAGTAACCAAAGGACTTATAGTTTTTAAATGTGGGTTTCATATCATATTTACAGACTTAACACTTAAAATAGTAAAAAAAAAAGGAACAAATTTAAGTTATTTGCTTGGATCACCTACACATCTAAGTTTGATTTTGAAATAAGCTTGTTTCTTAGACTAGGTATGTTTAACATCACCTTACTTACTATGAGTTCAACACTAGACTTGTTTATTGATTTTCTAGAGAAACGGTTTGTTTTCCATTTGAGACAGTTCTCACTTATATCATACATGAGCTAAGGTTTAAACTCGAAAATTCTAGAGTTATTTTGAAACGTTTCGATTTAGGGGTCCTTTTTTTGAGGCTTTGACCTTTTCTTTTGCTAAAGTAGTCCTTAGTGAGAAGCTTTTAACAGCAGGTCCTTGGATCGATGACATGCTGGTACAGGATCTATGAAGCCGATGAGAAGAAGGAAAAACGACTCAAAAGACAAGCCACTTCCACCTTCAAAGAGGCTAAGGCTCGAGGCCCAAAGAGTACTGCAAGAACGAGTCCAGGACATTGCAGATAAAAAGGGAATCAAGCTAAAGTTCTGCAACCTAAAGGAGTGTGAGAATCACGTGCATAATCTTGATAGCCCATGTGCCAATATCAGAATGGAAATCGGGTGGCCACCTGGCGTGCCCTTTGTGCATCCCCATGATTTGCCTAATAAGGCCAAGATCGGGTTTCTTGAAGCTTATGAACCGGGTTGGAGTGCTACTCATGGTAATGAGTCAAGTGTACCGGATCCCGGGCAAGGAAGTCAACATTCAACAAACTGCAACTGTAATTCTTCTTAACCTTGTTTATCTTTATCTTCCATTTTGCTATATTCAGGCGTGTTTCTCGTGGCTTGTGCTTTTAGCCAAAAAAAGGTCAAAAAGCCAGAAAGTCATAATCAGCTACCTGTGTATTTTGGCTTATAAGTTAAAAGAGCCATAAGAAACACTTAAAAAACCTGCTTGCTAGTTTCATCATTAAGGGCCAGTTTGGGATTGCTTTCCCAAACTGCTTTTCGTGAAAGCTCCATTTTGAAGCTTTACTTAAAAGCAGCAAATTATAGTTTTGGGAAAGCTGTTTTGACAATTCTCAACTTTTTGATATAAATGATCAAAATGCAACGTCAAAATCCAAAAAATAATGTTATATGAAAAGTTTGTAAGACCAATTTTTAGGGACAACTCTGGTAGCAATGTCAAACAGACCCTAAATCCTTTATTGTACTATAGCTTATAAGTTGAAAGAGGCATCAGAAACACCCTCCTCTTATATTAGTGCATCATTAAATGCTTTATTGTACTATTGTTTCAGGAATCCGATTCTTCCAGTTTGAATGATCCCTGATCTGATGATGTTCACTAGAGTTGGGAACTTCACGGTAGTCCTTGATTTGCCTAATAAGACAATGTGGTTTAAATGTGCATTGTTCTTGGGTTCTGAGATTGTATCTTGGCAGTGGTGCTGAAGTCTATTTTCCCGTTTCTTCTCTTACAAGACAAGGGTTTATTGAGGATATGAAGATTATAATCCGAACCGCGCAAACTCTAGAGCTTCAAGGGAGCGCTTCCAATTTAAATTAACACTGCTTCATTCACAGGAGTTGCTTCAGGCTTCATCTAACACTTCTATTAAGATTCAGCTTCTGTAAAAAGTATAATTTATAATTGAAAAACATGGAAATTGTAAGTCTCGGATTGTAGAGAAGCCCATTTCCATGTTGTGTTGGTTCAGAGTCGCTCGAGTACCTTATTAATTGAGAACTTAGAAAGATTAGTTATGTGCAAATCTTGTAAGCTCCTATGATTACATATTCCAATTTAGCAGATGGATTTGTGCACTTGTTGAATGGGCATCTATAGGCGTCTATTAGTCTTTTACTTCATGATAAACCGAACTGTCCCGAATTTGTTATATTGTCAATTGCTTATAAATCTAACATTTTATAGTTCAATCAGGATGCTCAAAGAGAAAGGCCAAAGTAGCATTCTCAATATTTTCAAATAACAAAGGAATCACAAATTCAAACTGTCACACTCCATTATGGGGCTATTACATGTATTAACTACAACATCAGAAGTCGAGCTATCTATGTGATTGTTACCAGCCAGTTCTACTTCTCAAGCAATTGGAGAAAAGCTGGTCGGTTTCTGAATAAATATCGAGCAAACCAAAATATCAAGCAAACCAAAACCGGCAGAGCTGCAAATGTGCATCCATTGGCTGTTCACAAACTGAGCCTTCATTTATGAAGTGCTTGTATTGCCAACTTAATGAAAAGGCTGCCTTAATTGAAAGGGAGTTCAATGGATGTTGCATTGCCGTAGAATTCTTCCAAGTTGTAAAAATCTCTCTGCTCTGGAAGAAATATATGGATCACTACATCACCTGAAATTTACAAGGAATCTATAAGGAAATTGCCTGTCAAACTCAACTTATAGGCTTAGAAAAGGATTGCTTCAATAAAAAAGGAAAAATATGATATAATAAGGGTCTGTTTGGCATTGCTGTCAGAATTGTTGTCCCTAGAAGTTGGTATCACAAACTTTTCGTATAACATCATTTTTTTTTAATTTTGACAGTGCATTTTGATTCTTTATATCAAAAAGTTGATAACTGCCAAAACAGTTTTCCCAAAACTATAATCTGCTGCTTTTAAGGAAAGCTTCCAAATTGAGCTTTCAGGAAAAGTAGCCCCAAACAGGCCCTAAGAGTACACACCGAAATCCAACAAAGTCCACGAGTTGGGTTTTGCATCCCCTGAGGGAATTTTTCCATACTTCTCCTCGGCTTGATCTCTGATTTTTGTCCTGCAACATGCCATAACATCAGCTTCTCCATTGCACCGTATTTTAAGATACAAATAGTAAACATAAAGTTGAAAGATTTATACGCTATAGCATTAATCTGGGGGCGTGAAAAGGCTGTCGCTATAATGAAAAACCGAGTCCAATAAACCAGAGGCTTTACAAAGAGGACCTTTATGTCTCCAGCCTTAACATCACTTGCAATCTTGGCCATTGCCACTGCAACTGCCAGAGAAAAAAACATAAATGAAAATCATAAAAAACGTGCATATTTACAGTAAATCAACATCAAAATCAAATGAACTGTACACAAACGAGCAAAAGGAAACAAATTTGCCAAGGGAACTGAATCACATTGCAAGTAGAGCTCAGATATGCCAAGTTGGCTAAACATAGGGGCAGCTAATTATAACTAAAGAGAGAATTCTGACAAATGAAATCAAAATAGCTCCTCATGATTTCAATACATTCTTAAGTTCGCTTGATTTCTGCTTGGCACAGAAATTTTCATGGGCAGATACGATCGTTTCGCATAGAGAAATGTAATTTATATAGTCAGTGTTCTTCCCCAGATTCCATTATTGTTCATCAGTATATACAGATTGCCCGTTAGCTTTTCTCATTCATAATTTTCTCTCTCAAATTTGCCACACAATCAAACACAAGAAAGCAGTAAAATGAGGGAAAATGGAAGAAATGCACAAATCCAATAGAGAACGATCATATAACTTTGGAAAGCAAGTGAGATGAACTTACATGACAAACTTTCAGCATCATCATCAACCTCTGCACTTGGAGGCTTTTGGTCGTTTCTTTTATACACCACTTTCCCATATATTTTAAACAAGTCATCAAACATTTCATCTGTATCTTCTACATTCTGCAAAAACATATCAAACAAGTCAAAAGACTTGAGGCAGAAGTAACACACATGAATATACTCTGCAACTTCTAAGATCGTATACATCCTAAATTCTACTAGTTCACAAAGGTCAAAACTGATTTTCTCAATGGTTTTTTACGGTAATCTAACTTCAATGCATAAAACTATGGAAGAATTACAACCATGACTACAATTTCAAGTAAAACTAGGAGATAAAAGTGCAGCAATCAAACAAAATTGGAAGCAGCAAAAGCAACAGCAAAAATCTTCATTTGGACACTAACAACCAAATGAAAACAGAAGCATCATACAGAGAGGAAGCTATCATCTGAATCTTTTCGAACAGCGAAGCAAGGTTTCAATTTCAACTTCTTGTTTCTTCTGCGTAATTTATACAAACAGTTCGTGTGCATTAAATCATGCCCGAGCCTTGGCCAACCAGATTGTTTGCTCTTCGCCTGAAAATTCCTAGCTTCAAAATAGCCCGGCCGCCGGAATGCACCGCAAATATGAGCACCGCCGCCGGCGCCGGCGACAAGAAGAGCTGGCGAAGCCGCCATTTTGATATCTGATATCAAAGAGTAAAGAGAGTTCCTTGTTGAAGATGACAATTATTAGTTAGATAAGATATTTGCAGAACCCGTAACCCGAATAATGTGGAGGATCCGAATTATAATACCCGAACCGACAAGTGGTGTTTTTGTAATTTAACAGAAATCCAAGGGTATTTTGACATCTCTGAAACCCTAGCTAAACTCGGCCGATATAAAGGGCAAAAGCTTCCATCGATCCAATTCTAGACGGCGGAAGAAACCCTAGAGAGACTCCGAAGAGCCGAAAATGGTGAAGTTCTTGAAGCCAAACAAGGCGGTGATCCTCCTCCAGGGCCGATTCGCCGG
>CAOJBJ010061965.1:0-20070 GCA_948291685.1 Euphorbia celastroides
TATCATTCATCTCCGATCTAAAATAGCCATTCTCATCACCTAAAAGTGGTCAATTAAGGAAACCTTAAATTGGAGCTAGGTAATCAATCAATCGGCATAAGCCACTCAACATGAAATTAAACCCTAAAATGAATTTAGGTAAACCCGCAATGAATCAACTTTTGACATAAAGTCACTCCACTTCAACTAAACCCTAAATGGATTTAGGTACACAATAACATTGCATTAAAGCCTTCAAAAGAAGCATTCAGACTTAAAGTCTATAAACTAAGTTGGTAAAATAAACCCAACTCAGCTAAAAAGCACACCTTCATGCATAAAGCATCCTTTGCCTTTTAATTGGCATTTTCCGAACTACATTGACTTTGATTTCCCTATTCAATATGGGATATGTAAGCCAATCTGTAATTAATTACGGGTTTCAAGTCAAATAACTAAAAAACACCTTTCACCTGCATTTCATTTAGTCCAACATAAAAATTATGACATGTTCCCCGAACCTTTTCTCTGGTTTACATTTTAGGGTTTTCTTAATTAACTCGTAAAAATTTAATTAAGTGGCGACTCCTTAACACCAGGCTTCACTAGAGGTCTAACTTGGTATAAAACCGGTGCGCATGTTCATCAATTTGGCGACTCATGTTAACATATACCAATTAGTATATTGAAAGTAAAAAAACGGTATACCGATCATTTACTAAATGTAAAATACCATAAGCAAATGTTAAAAAATGGTATGCTAATTTAAATCAAACATAAAAATATAGTATACCGTAAGTAAAAAAGGTATATCAAAAAGTAAATATCGGTATACCGACTCTATACTAAAAGTAAAAAATCATAGATCAAAAATAAAAAATGGTATACTTATTTATATACAAACTACAAAAAAACAGTATACCTACTTTAAACTAAAAGTTAAATCGGTGTACCAAACGTAAAAAATGGTATATCAATTTTGATTTCGGTATACCAATTAAAATTTAGAAAAAAAAATTATAAGAAGTATATAAAGATTAAAATATAACGAACAAAATATTCTAAATGTTTCTAAAGACATAGTTGTTTTAAATTATAGAATCCAAATTAATTAAGAGATACGGAGTGAAGACAACTCCCTTCTCATTTATAAACTCTTAAAAAAGTTTATGTATTCGTAAAAAAAATATAAATATATTTTGATATGGCTAAATCTTACTTAGGACATCCCTTATCGTTACACTTAAATAAATTATTTCAATCATTTTGGTCTAGAATTTTAGTTGCACGCTTTATTTAGTTATTTATGAACGAGCTACTAGAATATTCTTTTCATTTCATACTTTATCATCAAAATAAGATACAATATGTTTTCTACAATATTTGTATATAGATAATATAAGTAGTATAAAATGTTCTATTCTAGGAATATATCGTTTCTACCACAAAGGTAAATATGAGATACAAATGTTCAATACCACAAAAACTAGTATATGTGGTTTATACTATAGACTATAGTTATTAATCTTTTTTATGTTAGATTTGAAGTTCTTTTTAGTGGGATACATTGCTCTCCTACTATATTTGAATATTCTGGGTGCTTCTTTGAAATTACATATAAGAAAAATAAGAAGCTTTATAAGAAAAATAAGAAGCTTACAAAGTATGAAATGACCAAGATAATCCACAGAAAACATAATAATCACGGAGTTGCTATTATTTGATATTTATCGGAACTTAAATAACAGTGAAACTAAATCTTATATGAAGCTAAAAATTTATAAAAAAATTAAAAAATTGAAACTTATGATATGTCCTTGCTATTGAGTCTATTTGTCTTATAACTACATGTGAGTGATAATCTTCAAAAGGATCGCCTATTTGCGGGTTTCAATGGTTGTGCATCTTATTCGTGGGTTTTAATGTTGTGTATTGCCTTCCCTTTCAATTAGTAAGCTGAAACATAAGAGAAAAATGTTCATATACCATGGCTTGACCTACATTATGACATCAATTCATTGTCTCTGAATTATGTCTCATCACTACCTAGAATTGTGTTAAAAGTTGGAATCCAACATAAGAACCTCAATTGAACCATAAAATGCATGGTGAAGTCAGAGAGAGAACTGAAGAAGAGGGCTACAACATACATTGTTATTGCTTTATCTGAACATAACTCAGTAAATAGCTAACATAAATGATAGATACCAAATATGCCAACAGACATCATCTCAAGATTTTAAGTGCCCCAGTCTTGAACTAAACTAGAAAGAAAGGCAGCCATATCTTGAGAGATGAGCAAAATCCCATCTAAAAAATCCCGCTGAGGAGATTGGCAGCAGTCGAAATTGCAGCCCCCGTGATGGCGAATTGCACTACTTGTTCATGGGTAACATCATCCACTGTCATTCCTGTTAAAGCTCCTGCCACCGCATTATTTTTCTGCACCAAATTAAGCCACAAATTCACAGTCGACAATAGCGTTACACAGAAGCATAGAACTAGCTCATAACATTCTTTAGGTAAACAAAATGAGCAACAAAATGCTTAAGAACAAGGCTACTTAATCAATGGCTAAACATTACCCAGTTGTGAGATCCACGAGCTTCTCTGAGTCCATAAGTGAGACCAGAATAAATCCCTGCTGCCAATCCTGCAAGACATTAGACACATTCATAAAAGTTCAATGAGGAATATTTGTATTTCCTTAGTCCTCATCATCCAAAATGATTCATGATTAGCTAAGAACAGAGTTTGCAAGCTTATCACTTACCCCATTGCAAGGATTCTTTCCCAGTGCTCTTCACCTGTCAAGATACAGAAAACAGGACAATGTAATTACCGGTATCATTTGCTCTAGATTGACTCAAGCATAGCTAGTTCAAAATCTGGGTTCATTCAACAATCGCAAGCTCCAGTTCATGTTTTCCAGTAACTAACTAACGGAACCAATAATTGAACCCTAATTCACAATCTGCATAAGTCATGTATTCAAACTATCAGTCACAAAACTTACCAAAGCTTCAAGAGATTTGCTGTTGGTCTCTCCTACAAATCAGAAAGAAAACAACATTAGACAACAGATAAAGTCAAAAAAGTACCAAAATATGCCAAGTTCAAAACAAAATGGCGAGCCTCAACAGACATGCAGATGAAATAAACACAACTAGAAGAGATATAACTATTATTCATCCAGCCTCAGTAACAATTATTCCGCAAATGCACGATTTCAACTCTCAACCCCGAAAAAAAAGCAAGCTCAAAATCATAAAAAAACCGCCGGAAAAACTGTTATTTTCTTGTTCAAAAAATAAACGAGAATCGGACTCATCACCTCTGAGATTAGGAAATCGGCGCCGCTGCTTCTTACTTCCACTACCTGGACCCGTAACTCCGGCGGTAATCCCGAATCTAATCCATTACCTATCCCATTATGACCACAAATCACACAACAACACAAACATTAAAAAAAAAGCAGAAGAAAACAACAATCGCTAATTACTTTCAATGGCGGTGAAATACGCCTCCCTTGAAACCGCTTGCATCGCACCAATCTAAAACAAAACAAACAAAACCTCATCAAATCACGAATTACATACACCGGCGGCTTTAACGAAACTCTCGGCGATGCGATTGAGGAGAGGATGGCCGAGGTCGAACAGCCAGCCTTTTTCCAAGTCGCGGAACTCGTCGATCAAAGTTCTGGGCTCCAAATTGCTGTTAACCATAGTTGCAGTGTTGGTTGGATTTCGAGCGAAATTGAGTGAGAGAAGATGAAGGAAAATGGAAAAATGGCGGAGGCGAACAAGAGAAAGGAGGGAGAGGGCACGTGGCTCTTTGTGTTTGCTTACGTGTCTTCCCGTACCTCGTGGCGAGTCCTGCTGCGTTCTATTTTGACTACGTGTCATTTAAATAATTAAATACAATTGTATAGCGTAATAACGTCAAAATTTGAAGAAAGTTCAATGGATAGTATCAGTGATACATATTTTATCTTTTTAAGAAATATTTTATTTTTATGTAAATTCAATTTTATTAAATTTTCATTTAATTTTATTATTTTTAAATAAATTTAAATGTCTTTTAATTTTAATTAATTTAATATAAATTTTAATTTTATTAATTTTTAAATAGATTATAGTTAATAAGTTTCAATTAAATTTTTGTTCAATTCCTTTTAATTTATTTTACTTTTGTTGCTGACTATTCAATTGAAACGAATAAATCTTGGTTTAAATAACCACTTAAAGTGGTTCGAAATATACCACTACTACATTTTACGCATTATATAAGATTGGTATAAATTTCGTATAAAAAATATATTATTTTTCTAAAATAAATATTTATGTTTGGCTTTGATTTTCGACATGTGTATGTTATTTTTGTTCGATTTCTTTTCTAAAATAGATGATTATAATTTTGGTTTTTTGCATCCTAAAGAAATTACGCATACATCTAGTATCGAAAGATTATTTTTCACTTTATTTCATAAAAATAAATGTTTGATTTTTCAAGTTTAGTATAAATGTGATATGAGGTGGTTCTTATTTGCATGGAACCGAGGAATATGCATGTGCAATTACATTATTGACATTGTTTTCATCTGAAGTTTGTAGCAATCCGAGTATTTTGTAAAATAAGCAAATGGGCCTTGACCCATTCACCTTTTTTGTCGTCTCTTTTGCATGTCTATTTCATAATCCCAACTTTTATCATTTTTAGGAACTACCGAGAGAAAGGAAGAAGCTTGATGGAGATGCCAAATGTGCCTACAAGTTCGATTTCTCCAATAATATTGTGGGCAAGACTTGTGTCACAAAAAATTACAAACAAAACAGGCAAATCCAATTTACATGCTCTTTCGGGTTTGAATGTGACTAGTTTAATCCTAAACATGCAATTTTCGATTTACAACTCATGACCAAAATGTTATTTTGCAAATTCAACGTGTTAAAACCATGTACAACAACAGATTAAGGTGAAAATATATGGTGGCCTTCTATCTCTTACATGAGTTTTTCTGTAATGGACTCTTTAAAAAGTTGTTTACGATGTCCGAATTTGAAATTTGGAGAATGTCTGCTTCAGAAAGGTACAACTTCACTCCGCATCTCCTTCATCATGTATTTAAATAAGTTGAAAAGAACAGAGCTTTACTGGTACAACCCATATATGAATTTAAGCAGCAAACACATGTTAGCAAAGATTTGTGGTGCGCGTGTTCCTTTTTGATGTAGAAGATCTCCAGGCACTTTGTAAACAACTTCTTAAATGTTCCCTTGAAAAAAAGCTCACAACAGAAACATAAGATTAACATATGCATTTACGTTTTCAGCACCTAAAGCCCTTAAGTTTATAGCACAACAAAAACAGTATTAATGTCAATATTTTGAGCTTCATCGTCAAGCTCTATCTCAGTTACAAACTTATTGGCATAAAAGGTGGCTCCATATTAAGTCTAACTCCAGCAATTAATTTCTCGTAGTTCCTAAAATAATGAAATATTTTCATAATAAATATGCTAAAGAGACAGCATAAGAGTGACATGAAGGTCAATTTGCATATTCCACAAAATACTCGAATTAGTACTAACTTCAAATGAAAACAAAGCTGACTAGATGATCCATCAAAGGCAACAATTTCATGTAGCATGTTACAAACTTCCTACTTTTGGATCGGACATAGAGGACCAAATATTATTTGAGTAGCCCAACCGGTAAGTTCAATAGTAGGTGAGATAAAAACAAGATCAGGAAACCAAAAGTCCATGTACACATTTCCGAATGAAAACACTGCCAACACCTCTTAATGATCAAGAAAATTGGCTGTTCAGTTCAGTTCTAATTTACAATGGTCTATAAATGAAGTTTCGACTACAATAGCAAAACTTTTAGCTTTTACTCAACCCTATTAGACACGCCAACCACCACAAAATCAAACAACAAAAGGAACCCCCCTATAGACAGCATATATTGATTCCTTCACCCGCATAATTCAAGCTGCTAATGTGTAAAACTACAGAAAAATGAAATATAAATACTAAAAAGGAGAGAAACAACGCTCATGTTTGTTTTAGAAAGCGAAAATTGACAGCGCAACATGAGAATGGATATAGCCAAGGGGTTTACTCACCCCATAATACCGAGTATTTTTTTGTTACCTGGCAGCAGTATTCCCCTAGCGCTTTCGCCCAATTTTCCGTGTATCAGTTGAATTCCTTTGGCGGCCCATGACCGAATTTGAGATACCCATGAGTAGAATGTGATAGCCAACAAAACATTATCTTCCCTGAATCATTGGTCAAGATCCATTTACAACCATTTCTGGCGAGGATTTGGGCGGTATTAGCGGGCCATCCTCACTATTTATTAGTCCATTTTCTGATGTTTCGTGAGAGGAATCAGAACTTCCAGAAACCTCAGATTCCTCCTTATGATTCTCTTCTCCTGAATCGCTGATATTACCATTACTGTTTCTTGACATATCGGGTTCCTTCTCAGGGTGATTATCATTGTCATTTACCTTATCGCCCTCAGCAGTTTGAGAAGATACTTGCACTGCACTTGCAATTTTTTTACTAGGTAACACTGCCTGGCTTAACGTTGAGCATATAGCTGCAAAAACACTTTCTCTGGCTTTTGAATGTTTACCTAATTTTTGCTTCTTTGATGGCTCGGTCTCCTTATCTCTAGAGGGCAATTTGCGCTTCAGCTTAAGACTCTCCAGAGCTCCTTCATCTTCTTCTGAGGTATCCGGTTGTTTCTTAGGTGGCGGTTTGTAACTTTCATCTTCCTCATCATCGTCATAATCAACCAATCCACCCGGCCTTGAATAATGTACACACGAAAGTTCAGCATATCATTTTCTCCAATTTTGTGTAGCACAGGATATTACCTTGATGGGGGACAGCTGGCAGCAACTCCATTGGCCATCACTGGTTCAGACCGAGCTTCCTTTGTAAGAGATGCAGATGTGGTATCTTCATCGCTGATAATGCATCCAAGTTAGGATCTGCAGGGTAAACTCTATAAGAAAATGTTGGGCCAGTATAAGAGCAAATAATACCTGTCCTCGTTAAAGTATTCCTGCTCTTCTTTTTCCAAAGCACGCTCATCAACTCGCTTTCTTGTATCTAATGTACTATCACCATTTTTTGTCACACAGTTTTCGAGGCACTGCATTTACACATGTCAGCTTTGAGAAAAAAGTCGTAGAAAAAAAAGCTTAAGTGGAAAATACCTGCTCATATTTTAGTTTAAATGACTGGATAGAAGCCAAATGCTCGAACTTGACCATCTCATTCCAAAACGAGTACACTACATATTTGATCAGTGGTTTCAAGTTCTCCTACAGAAAGTCAACCATCAAATGTTCATCAGCAAATGTATGCAAGATTACACTAGGGTACTCAAAAAAATACCTTGCGGATATACTCCAAAAGTTCTAATATTGCAGAGTGTAAGAGATTGTAACGATCTCCATTATCAACGAAGGCCTCTAGAATTGGTTTGAGGAGATTGTGCTTGACAAAATAACTTAAAAGATGCTCATCCTGTGATTTGACACATTAGCACAACTAATCAAATACAGAAATCATAGTGTGCACTGTACCAAGAATACTAAGAACAGGCTTAACTTTGCAAAATAAGATGCAAATGCAAGGGAGTTCTAGGTGAAGCAATATTTATGATTGTCAGAAAACAAGTTTCAACAAATGACCTACATGGCGGGAGAGAATTGTCCGAACAAAACGAACAGCAGCAACCACAAGGTACTTTTCCCTCCTTCGAGTTAGTGTCAGTACTTTATCTACTACATTATTAAGGAGAAAGTTGCACCTGTGCGTAGAGAAGAGACAATAACTGAAATCAGTTACAGGAACAAATAGCATTTCAGAGTAGTCCATGAATCAAAATTTACTTTATTCGGTAAGGATGATGCAAAACGCAGAAGCATAGCAATTCGCAAACGTTCAAGAGTATTTCTGGCTTCACGCCATTCTGATTTTCAACTCTGCCATCAGATCTAGAAGATTTACAGGCACCGATTTCTGGACACGATACTGTGATAACATCAACTAAATGGCCCAAATGCTGTTCATAGAATATCTCAACAATACTATCCCTCTGCAAAGAGATATATAAACTGGTAAGACTTTGCTCAAACTAAATGCATACATAGACTGATAGAAGTTGTATGGCAAGACAAGAAATTGAAAGCTTATGAAACCTCAAAACATTTGGAATAAGACTGCTTCACTAATTGTCACCAAAAACATTTTGCAATAATGAAAACATAGGTAAATTCATTTCAACTGAAGAACTTGGCAACAGTGTAATATAACCCAACAAATAAAGCTCAAAAACAGACTCAAACTAAAGACAGCACAATAAAAATTTCAAGAGCATCAATGAATATAATAAAATACAGCCAGTTGTATCCCCGTCATGCTGGTTAATGGTTCAGTTTTGTCGCATAACAATAAGATTTAAATTGAATATACAGCTAACAAATAAACCACCATCATTAAAAGCTCTAATTACTTCTCAGCCATAGTTTAATGAAATGCACATACTGCTAACAAATTCAAGTTTACAGAGCAGGAATCTATTACCGAAACTGGCACCTGAGCGTGTGCTCCTGACAGAGTGTATGAATCCAGCAAACTACGAAGAATTTCAAGAAACTGGCAGTGCATGTCCTCACCGAAATCTGTGATCATTCCTTTGACCTGCATCCATACAATATTGGAACATAAATGCATTTGGAAATCATGGATAAAACCATTCACATAAAAAACATTCAGACATCCAAAGGCAATTGATAGACATTTTACAATAGCAATAGGGAAAAACATAAGTTTTCCTCTCTTTCCAGGAAGAACCAAAATGCATGTAGAGTATAGACAAGTCTACAGGCACTACTCAAGAATTCAAGATGAAACAGATCATGATAATGATTTGAAGAAAATTCAAGGTGAGCAAAACTACTCAAGGTGTAATACATCATATGATTGTAATTTGAACAATGATTCAACAATGCGAAAAATAGTGAGGAAATAAAACAAGTCAAGACTACAACCGATATTTGTCCTTGTATAAGAGACCATGACAGTATATCCCAAATATCCAATATTAACATTCAAACTAGACAACAATGCAAGTATTATTTGTTATAGTAAGCATAATACCCCATAGTTACTTGCAAATGAGCTAAACAACTATTTACAGCCAACCCATTTCCTACTTTTCAACATTACTAGTCGACAATTACAGATCACTGATAACACATCAACATCAGCTAAGACACTGAAACAAAAATAACAAGCAGCTAGAGAGAATACAATGAAAATTCATGTCAACATGGAGAGCACTAAATGATGCATATAGCTTTCAGCGATAGAATCATATTAGAGACATTGAGATAAACTAGGAACAACTCGTCGTATACTTAAACTCATCAATTGATGAAGTATATACCAACAGTCCAAAAAGTTGAACCCCCTCCTGCCTAACGACATAAGATCGAAGAAGGTTTGGATCTTGATTCAAGAAAAGAATAAGGATATCTGTCCTGCACCCATAAGAAATATTTTCCGTCAAGAGCTAAGCAACATAGAATAACTAAATGAGAGGTTCTCATGCAAATCAGGAAATGAAACGACAAAGAATATACATGCTAAATTCTAATTCCTGAACAGAGAAAGCAAAAGAGGTCAACATACCCAGTTAATGCAAGGTTATGATCCTCACTCTGTAAAGTTTCTGCAATGATGTCAAATATACCTTCATTCACAAGATCCCTGCAAAAAGCAGATATCTTAGCTTAAGAAACATTTTTCTTTCTGGGACAAACAAAAAACTAAAAAATACGCTATTCAAGCAGAATTGTTCTTGAAAAAAGTGGAATACCTGAACAGGCGGAGTTGTTGAACCATTTGCAGGCTCTTGCTTAAACTACAAAACTCGTACAAGAAATACACCTATTTGAAGAAAATGGAAACAGAGAACATATCATACATTAATCCTATTATATCACATCCAAACAGAACACAAACGCCATTTCCATAATTCGACAATGACACAAGGGCATCACAGTTTTGTCTTTGTTAAGAAAGTATGTTCAGTGTAGTTTGACAGTGCTGCATTCAGTTTTATATACCTCCGACTTTTAACTCAAACACCATAACTCCAACAATCCACATATACCAAACAATAAATACTACTAATGATGGAAACATGTATTCTCTGACGAATGTCCCTTCACATTCAAAGTTCAGAAAAACCCAGCTATGCGGACCAAGGCTGCTGCTGTACTACAGCGTGAAAGGGAAGGTAAGAAATGAACTACTGGCACAAACTTAGCTAATAACTATTTCCTAATATTCCCCTCAATAACTGATCAAGATGTTTGAACCATTCATAGACACCAAATAAAGCTGCATATGCTTGAGCAGACCAATTCTTCATTCATTACAAAACAGTTCAGGAAACAAACACTAGATCAATCCAACAACATTTTTTTAAAAAAGAAGCATTAGAATAGATAAAGAAGTTGATTGAGTACAAGAACAAGAAATATATCATTGCAAACAATGTAATGTTATCATGCTGATGAAAAGAAAGGAGAATTAAATCAAATCTCAAATTACCAAATTTTTCTTTGATTCTGCAGATGTAGCAGGAGATCTTAACCTCGCAAATAGTTCCTGAATAAAGGTATTGTCATCCTTTAACAATGAAACAACCTGGAAGGGGAAAAGCTGAAATTACAAATAATATAAACAAAAAAATGTAAACCTAAAGGAGATCAAATAAGAAAAAACCAAACGATTATATAAATGATCAGTATCAAAATCTTACAACAGCATTATTTCCATGAATTATGGAATTGAGATTGGCAACTGTACCCTCATCCAGTACTCTAGCCAAAACTACATCCTACATGGAAATGGAGAAGGTAAGAAAGCTAAAATAGGAAATAAGCCCTTTACTGGAATATAAGAACCCTAGACTAGACATACCTTTAAGTATCCTACTCTGTAAGTTTGGTGTATTTTGGACAACACAATCGGATCTTTGATTGGTATGGCCTGAAGTAACATCAAGTTATTTCTGTAAATACTCCCTCACAGCCATAGATACCCAATATCCAGGCCTCTAGAACAAGAAGAAACAGCTAATATTATATTACCTCCTTGAAGACAACATGCTCTTTAAGAAAATTACGATGGTGTTGGATATGATGAGCATCTGGATCATCTGAAAAGAAATGCGAATAGCATATTACATATACAAATGGAAACCACTAATAAATATCATATTGATAACTAAAAGAGTACTTACACTCAAGAGCACCAATGATATCCATGATAAATTCATCCCCAAAGATTTTTTCAAAGATTTGAGGACTGTTGAGCAATACTGCAAGAAACAGAAAAAAAAACTTTTTTGAGTTACATGTATATATAAATGTACAAATTGAAAGGGCTAATGGGTGGGATTAAGATAAATACTGACTGATCCCCCTGATTATTTTGAATATCATGTGGAGACCATCAATGTTTTCCAAATCTTCACATATTCTAAACAAGGCAATAAGCTTGCGGAAGAAATCTTGCTGCAGCACAAAAGAAAAGGAAGTTCTCAACCATCAATGACTTCACGAAATATTAGAAGACCATATAATCACAGACACCGTAACAACTAAGAAAACAAGAAACAGCATACTGAAATAAAAGCAAAAGAATTTCCAGTCACATAATATTGTTTCTTACGAAAACAATGGAATTATCAGTCACAAAACACAGGCTTTTTACCATAAATTACCAAAGGTTAACTTGACCAAAGGAAACAATCATATATATAACCAAAGTACCAGTTCAAATAGAATATCCACACATCATTCCAAGCCATCAAATCAACAAGACACTGTATACATCCTATCAACAATTTTCTGGAAAACAAAACACTCCGCGTTAGTATCCAATACAGTTATTTCATTACATGATAGTTTATACTTAAAGAATAAATCCAATAAGTAATTTAGAAATGTTGACGTGACACCATCGCAACATTATCACTTTCTTTTTGTCAAGTCAAAACAGTTCACTCAAGTTTAGCCACCTTTTAAACTGGGATAGACCGTTGACACAACAAAGTATGAAATTACTGTTTAGATAATGGATATCTTAGCAGCTTCTGAAAAACGAAATTTAGAATATTACATGAAAAGTTGCAACCACACATTTCTAAGTATGTTAAGCAATCAATCAGAAACTTTTGGAACATGCACTGCAAAATACTATTCACCGACGCAGAAATGTGGAAATGGAAAAGTCATTAAGCCATACCATGAAGTCATGAGCATATAAGTTTGCTCATAAAGTAGACAGATAGATTTGGGACAATTTCAAAAAAAAAATAACTAAATCCTTCTCATAGACCAACATCAAAAATGATTAACAGGTCCTAAAATTAAGCGTAGTGGAAGGAAACAAAAGAATCCATTCAATAGAATAGAGATACAATCTTTAAGAAGCGTACATCGTTCAATATAAGCTCTGTCAATCTCATCTGATCAGCAATGCCACTCTCAGTCACAGTCTGCAAGACAAATCAATTCAGTTAACTGAACAATCTTTCAAAAAAGTTAATGGGTCCACAGAGAGCAACTTCAAAGGACAAGAACTTTCATAGTCTATACAATTATTAGAGAGGCTGAGACCATCACTGGCCAGCACGAATAAGACCAACCAATAAATACTGATGTAATAAGAGAGAATTTATGCATGACCATACAAAATACAAAATCATGGATGGAATATCATTTCAGTCAAATATTTCATTGAGGCCAAAAGCAAAAAGAAACATATTTACCGAATAAGATCACATCATCTTCAAAACAGTAAAGCAACAAAAGAAAAAAAAAATCTCTAAATCTATGGTGGCTGACCCTAGTCAGCTATGTGCTTTCACGGTTCATAGGTCACATACTTCTATCAACCATAATGCAGTCTTCAAACATAATGCATGAACTTAATATTTGTTTTATCAGTGAAAAACCTAAACTAGCAACCACTTTTGTTTGGGTTGAACCTCACGTGCACCGTAAAGAAGCAATCTTTTCATTTATATTGTTCAAATGTCCAGTTAAACGCCTTTCTTACATGTGCTGGAGACTACTATTCGAGACTTCAATGGCCATAGTTGATACATACCCATCAAATGAGAATAGTCTAGGGCTTTAGGCTTTAATAAATATTCCGCAAACTCTATCCCATTCAAAGCTCATTCCAATATTGGGAAGCATTTAAATAAAATGAAAAGCAATAGAAGTTGAAAACCTTCACACTATATTGCAAAAGTAGGAGAGAAATTGGAAGGCATGCACATGTTTAATAAAAGAATCACCGAAGAAATTGAAAATGCCAGAAAGAATAATACACTAAGAAGAACAAGGCCTGTCGAACCTTAAGTATCAAAGGGAGGGTTGAGAGTTCCACCGCAGGTAACTCCCTTAACTCACTATTCATGCCGTGAAATGTCTCATCTGAAAGGGAAAAAAATGTCAAACCAGGCGCATATCTTGGAAAACAAAAGCACAAAAACCCATATTACTCCAAACATAATCTAGATAGACGTACAAACATAAAGAGATTTCTCTTCTTAGAGGAGCTGAAGATCCTACTCAATATAACAATCCTCAGAGATACATGAATGAAGAATCCAGCAAAAGAATGTAAGAGGACTACAGCTCTCAAAATATAACTTCATTGTAAAGGTAAAAACTTTTGTGCACTATCACCAATGCTTTGTATATGAGGCAGCAACAACATTTCAATAGACATCATCAAAATGACAGCAGCATAAGCTCTTTCTATTATTAATTTCTAAACAAAAAATCCAATTAACAAAAGAGATACTAACAGCTTTGTCATCTTTGTCAAAGCAACATGTTTTAACCAAGACAGTAGGTTTTAAGAAGCAAAGATCTCAAAATAGAGCATCCCCTGATCTGTACAGCACTTCCTCAAGCTATACTAAAAAATTAAATGCTATACGAATGAAGTCTTCCTAACATTTCTTGAATTTGGATATAGTGAACAAAAACAGGAATATCCACAGTACTGAATGTTGAGTTAGGAAAAACCTAATTCCTTACATCAACAAAACACACGCGGATATTGTATATGGAGACAAACATTGATATGCTTAGTCTATAATGAAATGATTATGGGAGCAATTGCTAAAATCAATTCCAATGCCTTAAAGGTAAAACTATTGTACATGGAGACAAGCATTGATGTGCTTAGTTCATAGTGAAATTGAATATGGGAGCAATTCCTAGAATCAATTCCAGTGCCTTATAGGTAAAACTACAAAAAATTTAAATTTCCTACTTTAATCAGGAAACTGCAATAAAGAATCAAATTTAGAGAAAAAAAAGAGTAAATAGAAGTAGCAAAACCTTAAAAAGTTCGCATAAAAAGTGATTGGTCTGCTTCGGTGACAAACATGAGTTCTATTAACGGGCAATCAGAGTGGAAGAACAAAAATAGCCAACATTTTGGAGTTAGCCCAGATAATATTACATTTCATTGCATATATGACAGTAACAAAGCTTTATGTAATCACTTATAGAGAAATGCACAAAAAACTCAGCTCTTAATGGAAAAAGATTCTCAGAACTTACTGTTAAGGGTGCTAAACTGCATACTCCTTTGTACATAACAGATATGGTCCCTATACAAGAAAACACAAGTTAAGAAGATTTCAGAAAATAGTCAGGGGGGATGAAGGCCGAATAATGATATATACCATATGTAAGAGCACCCCGTTGTCTCTTGAAAGCTTAACGCTAGTTCTGTAGAATATTCCGGATCTCTCCATGAGATTATTGTATCTGAGAGAATTAAACAAGAATATCACAAATAAACAACAAGAACTTACAAGCTGCAATTATTTCTAAGCTATTAACATACTATCAAATTTTTGGCAAACAAACTATCTTATAATTTTTATCGCTAAAATACCTTCTTGTTTTTTGTAAATGTCATCTGGTATAATGCGATGTAGCAGTAATGTTTCATTGTCTTCTTCGTCAAATACAAACAAGCCAAGTTCTTCTGATCTCTGCTTGATAAAAAATGCATTCAATCAGGACGCAGAACTCCTTTATGTTCACTCGCATCTTTTATTTGATAATACTCTTAGCTAAGTTCAAAATTTTGCAATACGAAACAGAAAAAAGCAACCAACGAACAAGTTGAACAAACCTCCAAATACTCAACAGTAACATGGCCAGTCCCTTGGTCATCCCATTTACCATCCTCATTTAATCGATAAACCTTCACCCGCTGCAATAGTATAAAACAAGCCCAGCTAAGCGATAACCAAGAAAAAGTAAAATATAGCTGCTAACATTATCATAGAAGAGACAGACAATTGGAGAATTATAACCCCGTGATTTCACATAGACCAACAAAAATCAGGCACTCACACAGTAATGTCAAGAGAAGTTAAATTATGTCGACCTTCACTGCAAAGAAACCCAAGTGTTCTAAACTTCTAAAGTTGTAAATTGCATCACTACAAAACGTGAAAGGAATTTCGAACATAAAAGCAGTTACATGTATCGGATTCACTCCAGAGTTATGCAATATCAATCTTGCCTCCTGCCCTTCATGGAACATGTGTAGTAAAAAAAGAGGCAAGAGATTCGAGCAACTCTAAAGAACAAGAAGGTAACAAGCTCAAAATAACATATTAAATTGAAAACCAATAACACGTTAAATCACAAAACATGTCCAAGTAAGCAACGTCACCAAACAGAACAAATAAATTTACCATCAGTAAATGCCATGAAACTACTCAAACTATGGAATAGTCAATCACTCAAAGACATTTATACAGCATGATTTTGCAAAGAGAGAGGTCACACAAACAAAGCATCAAGATGTCAATAAAAAAATCCACATATGAATTCTCTGAACCCACATAAAAATGAAATGATATCACTGACCACACTTTAAGCAATTCCATTCCAGCACCCCCAAAAAAAGTGCAGCTTAACATCTACAAGTTACAAGTGATATCCCTATTGCATTCAGGATTGAACTTTCTAACAGAAGCATAAAACTATTTGAACTCTCCAAAGTCAAAAACGCAATTCATTAGTTGAATGCAGAAAAATTGACACAATAATTGTGTTGCACCAAGTATCCATCTCTATAAACAAAATTAGTAAGTCCACGAAGAACACAAAAATAGTCCAAAGTCAGTGTTACAATGCAACAGCTGCTTGATGCAGGAAGTGCCAACTAGAAAAGTAAAGTGAATTACAAAATAACAGAACACATCATCGGCTGGTCATAGCTCCAGTCACTAAGGTGTCATATAACCAAAATTTGATTTGGAAATAGCAATAAATTGCACACTACAAAATTGCAACACGTCATTAATGCACCATAATTTTGTGGCCCTAAATCCTCCAAGACAACGACAATGACCAAAACATGGGCTAGCTAGCTATTGCCGCAAACATCTAAAAACACACTCATAAGTCATTCCCATGCCAAAACAATTAACTCAAACATGCAAATGGATAGAATATTTTTTATTTTACACAAATTTGAGCAGAATGTTAGCCTTGAGTTCCAAACTTTAACACCTAACTCGGTCCCTGAATTGCAGAACCCTTGTCTCCATCATATCCATACCAAGTACCAACATGTATTGCCATGCAACGGAAACCAATTTCTGACCCCTTCAGCACATGTGCAGCATATATCCAACACCTGAATGGTATACACCGTTCCAACAAATGGAATACAGCCCTAGGAAGGCAGTTCACTAAAACATCACAAATTACGCCCATATCAACACTTTCGTTAGATCACCTAATTTAGCAACTCCCTCCAGAAACAATTCATTCCATCACTAGTCCGAAGTTTCTTCATGGAGCCACACATAAACACTAGTCAACAAAACTAACGCCACTTAATAAGCTCAGCGGGGGAGGAGACGCAAATTTACATAACAATCCGCCAAATGGCACTTCCTAAACAGTAAAATCAACTACACACTCAATTCAAGACTAGAGAAAACGGGAAACAAATTTAAACTGAAAACGCTATTCAAAAGCAGTATCCCGCGCGGAGTCCAATTCTAAAAGCAAGGCCGAAAATGGAATTGGAGCTCACCTGCATAGAATTGGAGCTCGATTGGGATTTCTCCTGCGCCCCCATAGCAGCTCCTTGCTTCAAGGCCGAAATCAGAAACCCAAACTCCCAACAGTTGCAATTAACACGATACAAAATCCTTCAAATTAGGGTTTGAATAAAAAGGGAAGCGAGGGAGATAGACTAAACGAACAAAAGAAGCGAAAGCAATAGTTTCAGGGATCAGTAAGAAACCCTAACAGCCATTAACGAAGCAAGGCAAAGCTCCTTGGATTTTTGTTCTTTTTATTCTTTTCTGTGGAAGACTCTACTCTCTTCGCTCATCGATATGTGAAAGAGGAAACGAACAAAAATAAAAAAGTAATTCGTTATTTATACGATTATTTTATTCCGATAATACCCTTGGTATTTTCTTAATTGACCGTATTGTCAAGGGAGCATCCGCGCGCTTTCTTTTCGCACCAACTATTTAGCTGTGGGCAATTGTTGTCACTGGGCTGTGAGGGTAATCAGCTAACAGACATCTAAGTATGCGCCAGTTGTAAAAGACAAGGTATTCTTAATTCCTCGACTAATCATAACTCATGAGTCGAGGTCGTACTAATTGGATTAACCAGGAATGTAGTGTTAGTTATTGTTTCGATTCACCGTACTAACGTAGCTAAGGCAATATGAGCGTGATCGGAGTTGTTGTTTTTATCATTAAACCAAGTGCAACTTCACTAAATCATGATCGAATCAAGTTTTAATGGAGTGTCCATAACTTTTAGGAAATATACATTAGGGGAATTGTCGTATTGTTAGAGGTTCAGAGAACAACGTTGTAGCAACTAGACGAGTGTTACTTGTAACGAGTGGAAATTAAAAATAACGATAGATTTTTAGTTAAAGCAAAGCGAGTTAGGAGTAAATAATGATATATAGTCGTCGATTTCTCTACATTATGTTAAGCTTTTAAGTAAATTGGTGGAGTGAGGGAATCCTTAAAATAAATATTGGTGTGTGCTAGAGTTAGGTTTAATGTATTTATAAGTACTTCAATTTGTCGTCCTGATTGTTAAAGTCCACTAGCTAAGTCAATTCTATTAAAGTATTCTCACAGTTTATTTCTAACTTTTGAAGAGATTATCGTTTAATTACCTTTGTCAAGCTCAATCACATAACAAATGAAGAATGTACTTCACATTTCTACTTTATTAACATTTTGGAAAGTTAAGCAAATGCAAACACCCCACGTAGCATTTTTTAAAAAAATTAGAAAAAAGTTTGACTACCTTCATATTCATCTGGTTAATATATCACCGAACTTTCGAACTTATCACAAATAATATGTTGTCCTCTAACTTTTGTAAGTGAGATTATAACTCTCTCAACTTCTGAAAAGTTCACCATGTAAATTCCTTATTTTCATGTGACAACTTCTATTTGATTTAATTTTTTAAAAGTTAAGTAAGCTATCACGTGCGCTTTTTAAAAAGTAATGGAGTCATGAAATCACTTCAAAACTTAAGGACATCCATTTTTCAGAGACAAGTTGACAGACTCACTAGCATGTTCAACCCTTCTCCATCTTCATCTCTATTTTGTATTTTTCTTCTTTTACTTCTTCTCTATTTTTTTATTCTCATTTCTATTTTAGAATTTCTTATTCTTGTTGACCTTTTTTTCTTTTTTATTTGTTGTAAAAATCATAATATATTTATTATATTATTTATCTCATTCATTCTATTTTCATACATGTGGATTATACACTCATTAACAACGCGTTAACAACCATGTTATTTTTGTTAATTAATTGAATTTAACAATTTAAAATCATCATATCTTTCAAACTGTTGATTTTTCTAACACGATCCTTTATAATTTATCGTTTGCATTAATTTTATCTTTAAAACAAGACACTCAATATATTTCAAAAAAAAAATCAAAACTTTCTATAACGCCGTATACATTCTATAGCATTGTATAATCTCATTTTTATGCATTTAAACCGTTTTATAATATGTTCCAACTTTCTGAAAACCTTGCATAACCTTCTATAAGTTTTTTTTAATGTTCTTAAACCATTTTATAATCATGTATAACAATTTACTTCTTGTTGTTTATGTACTTAAATCACTATATAACGTTGTATGATCTTTTACAGCGTCAATTTTATGGGTTTAAACAATATTATAACTTGTTTAAATTAATCCAAGATGGCGAAGACGATGAAATTGAAGTTGTTTGTATAAGAGGGACAAATAGAAGAAGTAATAGTATTTATAACCCATGCAATTAAAACTATTTTTTAATCAAATTACGTTAATCATGTTTATAATTCAATTAAAACTTTATTTCAAGTGTTTATAACCCATGCAAGCGAATAACACTCCGATCAAAGTGATGTTCTTTTGGACTGAACTGAACTAAAAGTTGACTGAAATTGAACTGAACTAAAAGTTAACTAAAATTTAGTGGTGATAGAATGAATTTTATTGAAAATGAATGTAAACTTAATGAAATTTAATAAAACTAAAATTTATATTAAAATATTCGAAATTTAATAAGTTTTATTCTTATTAAAACTTGATTGAAATTGAATAAATTAAATTTAATTTACTTAAAATTTAACTGAAACTATTTATAAAAGAAAATTTAACTGAAATTTTCAGAACTTTACCGAATTGAAACTTGATGAACTTCAAATTAAACCGAATGAAACTAAGCTCAGGGAAAATAAGTTAAAAGGAACGTGGACAAGATAGTAGGAAAGGCATGCGTACAATAGCAAAAAGCAAGACAGCTAACAAAAAGAAAGATAGCAAAGAGGAAGTTCATCCCCCTCTCTTAGAGGAAGTTCAAGGCCCAAAATCTCCATTACTAAACCCCCAAAAAAACCTTCATCGTTCTCAGATCTCTCACATTCC